>SNQJ01S0153969.1:10355-22674 GCA_010110895.2 Picea sitchensis
GTTAAAAATGATTAAATTTCTCTATTATTGGTTCACCCCCCCTTTCAGTAATCCAACACATACTAGTTTAGATGCATTTCATTTTCATTTTACTCTACTTGCATATTGATTTCGTGTTTAACTTACAATTTTTTGAAAAAAAATCCTTTTTTTTCTAGATTAGTTTTTATTTTGGATTTATATATGTATATGGATAAAGGGTGATAGCACCACCCTAGATGCTATGATCCCTTTGTCTGAGTTTTGGCAGGCACAAATCTACCAGGAGATGTTTTGGTTCTCATGCACTCTACGGGGAGTCCCCATTTTGTGGATAACTAAAGAGATTATATTTTCAATCCCTTAGGTTGCGGATATGGAGTGTCGAGAGACTACATGATGAACAATACCCTTTTACATAGTTGTAGACCCTTCTCACCACAATAGTGGTCACAAATTTTCATTTGGAATCCACCATATCAACTAGCTTCCGGAAGGCAGTGGGTGATACAAACCCCCTCCACTCCTTGGGGTTTATGCAACCTCTTGTTCTAGGGATTGTTATACTAAGGAGATGAATTATCTCTCGAGCCCCTATTGAGCCCTCAAATTCCTTTTCCACAGGCCTTTTCCCTTTTCCCCATGCAAAAAATCATGTTTGTGAGGGTCCTAAGACTTCAGCGGAGTCTTCCATGTGACCTTAGGCCAGAACCGTGGGCTAAGCCCTTTAATCCATAGGAACTCCAGTGTTTCAGAGCTCTGGGCTTTGGGAGTTCCAACAACTACAACCCACAATCCTCCCAAATGTCTAATTTGTGAACAACCAAACAATGGTGGATATCAATGACTCACACTACACACCGAGATCTACGACTTACAAAGGTTTCGAGACTCCGGGAATAAGGAGTTTTACCCACTCCAACACGCGATACTTTCAGAGTGTCGAATTCCCAACTAGCATATCGGACAACTGATGTTCACCTCAGATCAATGGTCTCTGATTATTCCGCGCTCCGGGCTACAGATATTTTCATAACACAACACCCCAAAACCTCCAGAGTGTCAAACTTGCGAAGAAATGGATCTACGATCCACATGTCCCTCTCAAAAGACAATCAAGATCCACTTCGGCCTTCAGGAGTTCTCAAACCTTAACACTTCACACATCCATTCTCCTGGATTGCTGGATTCCCGGACCAACTGGAAATCCACTGACATGTGGTCTTGATGCCAACGGTCATGATCTATTATGGGTTTTGGATCTTTCCATGCCTTGAACCACACTTCCTTTTGTAGTTCCTAAATTTGAACACATGAAGGACTTGGATCAATGGTCTAGGTGTTCTCAAGAATGGACGATCAAGATCTACTCTGGCCTTCGGCCTTCAGGAGATCTTGACCCAGGCTAAATTAAACCCAATTTCCTTCGAAGTGCCAAATCTCCAGACACCGAGATATGTTGATGCGTGGATCTAACACCAACGTCTAGGATTTGCTCCGACCTTCGTAGCTTCAGGAATTTTCTGTGCTTCCACTTCAACACTTTAAATTTGTCAGA
Source organism: Picea sitchensis (assembly GCA_010110895.2). NCBI lineage: Eukaryota > Viridiplantae > Streptophyta > Pinopsida > Pinales > Pinaceae > Picea > Picea sitchensis. The sequence goes on from SNQJ01S0153969.1 coordinate 11,893, forward strand.
TTGCCAGACAACCGGACCCTGCTTGATCTGTGGACATGTGTCCCTTTTACATTCAATGGTCCAGATCGATTTCGGACTTCGGGACTTCCAGATTTCTGTCTCCTTTACATCCAACACATGGAAACCACCGATCTCACGAAGTCCAAAGGACTTCCAGGGTTAAAACCCACACTAATTTCCCATATCTGACGGCTAGGAAATATTCACCTCCCCCACGAGCAGATCTCGTCCACTCGACCTTGAAAATGAAAAAGTTCCTTCCTCCAAAATACTATGTTCACTATTTCTCCGAGCTTTATCACTCGAAGCGATTTGGACCTCCGGTGCATACCTTTCACTTCCCTGAAACTTGAAAAACTTAAGTCTTGAAGATTTTTGGAAAATCTTCCTACGCACTCCTTGTGCTTGTCCTCTTTGAGATTCTTTAAACACTTGACTAAGTGTTGGCTCTGTACAACCCTTGCATGGGTATTCTTTGATCTTTTATACTCAGATGAGTATATGTGCATTCCTTGCACTCGCTCTACTCAATTAACACTATCTCTCCTAAGTTATCGAGTCTGTAACTGACTCTACCTTCACACTCCTTGCGTGGGAACTTATGCACTCCTTGCACCAAGTTTTCAGAAGAGAAACAATTGAAGCTTACAAAACATCACAGGTTCATTCACTCAATGATAAAATACACGTGCAGGTATAAAAAACAGAAATAAAATAATACAACATTACCGAATTAACTCTGAGATAAGAAAACTCAGACATGTGAAGAAAATCTCCTCTATTATATTCATTCAGAAAACATTTACAAAGATTTTGCATCTCTTAGATTCTTCTCTACAACTCTCCTTAACAGGAATCATAAAATAAAATTCAGTAGCATCTTTTGGCATACATTACATACATTTATACATGAAGGGGATTGTCGATCTTTCCCTCCGGCCTACCTTAGAGTTGTCCTATCACATTTAAGACATTCTCCTACTAAGCCTATTACAATTAATGGACATTTACACTCTATATATGAGTCGATGCTCAATATTTGTATAATCCTAATGCATTAAAGAAATTACAATCTTTTGTGATATGATGAAATGGCTCAAGCCTCCAAACATTAAAGAGGATTTAATTACAATATTTTCAAAATATCAAAATGATGCGCTCTCCTTGGAATTCAAAACAGTTTTAATGTGCACATTGTATGCTAATTTTTCCTCCACTTGGCCTCCTTGAACGTTCATGGCGATGCTCTTGCATCATACTCCTCAGGACAAAAATAATCATGGAATCCCGTCGATGAGCTCCTCCACTGACTTTCCACGCTTCTGGATATCAGTTTTAGTTACCCAACTGGTATCTTCTGTTGGATGATATTTCCACTAAACCAAATACTCATAATAAAATTTCCTCCTGGTCTTCTTACCAATCCTTTGATCTAAAATATTCTCTATCTGTGGCTTCTCTGTTATGGGAATTTGTCGCTTCCACTGAACCTCCTCTTGTTCATCTGTCCCTCCTATATCATTCATCCTGTAAGGGTATAGGTCTGCTACATTGAATATTGGTGATATTCCAATGTCCTCTCGTAACTCAATCTCATAATAATTTGCAACAAATTTTCTGAGGATATTAGATGGTCCTATCTTTTTCATCTTCAACTTGTTATATTTTCCTTTCGTAAATATTTCCTTCCTCGGGTGTGCTAAGAATTGATCTCCAACTTTGAAATCAACTTCTATTCTTTTCTAGTTTATTCGGCTCTTGTATTTCTGGCTTCTATCCTGTAGTTGTCCCTTGATATCATCACTCAACTTTTGCATCTTTGCAGCAAAATCCTCTACTCCTGCACTTCAGAACTCATCTCGTCCCAAGTCTCTCAACTCTTAAATGCCTCTTGGATGCATTCCATATACTATTTGGAATGGGCTCTTACCAATACTCCTATTTGGTGAGTCATTATAGGCACACTCTGCTTGGGGCATAATTTGATCCCACTGACTGTTATGTTTAGTGACCAAACTCCTCAAAATATTTCCTAAAATTTGATTTACTACCTCAGTTCATCCATCTGTATGAGGATGATATGTTGAACTGAAAGACAAACTTGTCCCCAAATTCTTCCACAAATTCCTCCAAAAATGTCCCACAAATTTGGTATCTTTTTATGAGACTATACTTCTGGGAAACCCATGTAATCTCACAATCTCCTTGAAAAATAAATTTGTTATGTGGGTAGCTTCACTGGTTTTCTGACATGGTATAAAATGTGCCATTTTAAAATAAAATTCAACCACTACAAATATTGAATCACTTCCCCTCTGGGTCCTTGGAAATCCCATAACAAAATCCATACTTATAGCATCCCACGACCTGTCTAAAATAGGAAATGGTTGATACAATCTAGTGTTTTGTTGCTTTCCTTTTGCATATTGGTAGATTTTGCATCTTTCCACAAATGTATTCACATCGTTTCTCATGTTTTTTCAATGGTATTAAGAACTCAAATGCGCATATGTTTTATCATGGCTGAAATGTCCAACCAATGCTCCACTGTGCTTCTCCTTTAACAAGTTATCCCTCATTGAACACTTCGAGATACACAACTCACTTCCCTTGAATAACAGTTTGTTCTAGGTCAGATATTCCATCCACTAATTTATGTCCCTTATCAAAGGGTTCTCACATGCTTCATAAGATTCCTTGAAATATGCATCTTCCCGATACATCTCCTTGAGGTCTCCTAAGGTCTCCACTTGGAATTCTTGCAAGATCAAACATCTCCTGCTCAAAGCATCTGCAACTTTGTTAGCGCTTCCACTAATATGCTTAATAACAAAAGTAAAATTATGCATGAATTCTACCCATTTGGCATGTCTCTGGTTCAATTTCTCTTATCTAGTCATAAACTGTAAAGCTTGATTATCAGTATACAAAACAAACTCCTTCGAGATAAGATAATTCCTCCATTTTTTCAAGGCTTGTATTACATCATAAAATTCCTTGTCATACGTGGAATACTTCCTCTTACATCATTCAACTTCTCACTAAAATAAGAAATAGGTTTATTGTCTTGACTTAAAATTGTGCCAATGGATACTCCACTTGCATCACATTTAACCTTGAAAGTCTTCTTAAAATATGGAAAAACTAGAATAGGTTGTTCTGTTATCTTTTCTTTCAACACTCTAAATCCTTTCTTAGATTCTTCTGTCCAATTAAAGTATCTATGCTCCTTCTTTATGGTGTCCTGTATGGGTGCACAAATACTGCTGAAATTCCTAATGAATTTCCTGTAAAAACTTGCCAACCCATGAAAACTTCTTACCTCAAAATACACTTCCTGGAGAAGGTCATTCTCTGATTTCCCTCACCTTCTCTGGATCCATCTTCAATTCATTTTAAAAGATTACTAACCCTAAATATATAAGTTTTGTTTTCATAAAATAACACTTCTTCAAATTCACCAATAACTTCTCCTGTTGTAATATCCTCAACACCATCTTCAAGTGTCTGAAATGCTCCTCTTTAGTCTGGTTGAAAACTAGAATGTCATCTAAATAAACGATCACAAAATTACCAATAAAATCTTTGAGAACTTCATTCATCAACCTCATAAATGTACTTGAGGAATTTGTTAAGCCAAACATCATAACAAGCCACTCATATAATCCTTCAATTGTTTTGAATGTTGTTTTCCATTCATCTCCCTCTCTCATTCTGTTATGATGATATCCACTCTTCAAGTCTATTTTGGAAAAATAACTAGCTCCACTCAAGAAATCCATAAAATCATCCATTCTGGGTAAAGGGAATCTATACCTGATGGTTATCTTGTTGATGGCTCTTGAATCTGTGCAAATTCTCCAACCTCCATCCTTCTTTGGACTCAATACAGTTGGTACAACACACAGGCTCAAACTTTCCCTGATCAAACCTTTATACAACAATTCTTAGATCTGCTTCTTGACTTCTTCATTCTCTTGAGGGGTCAATCTGTATGTTTCTTTGTTCGAAAATTTTTCTCTTGGAATGAGGTCAATATGGTGACTGATACTCCTAATGGGTGGTAAAGAGTGAGGTAACTCATCCACTATAATATCAAAAAAATCATTCAATAACTCCTGAATTTTTATAGGAAAATCATTCATAGAAGTTCTTGTGAGAATGACTCTTAGCTTACCTAAAACAACAAACTGGATTTCTTATTCTTTCTTGACTTCTTTCAAGAGTTCCTTCTCACTCATGAGAAGTATACTAAGACTAGCTTCCTCTTTGACTCCTTTGTCTTCTATTGGTAGTAGCATATGCTTACACTGATTTTTCTCAAGGGTATAGGTATTCTTCCTCCCATCATCTATGACATTCCTGTCATATTTCCATGGTCTTCCCAGTAGAACATGAAAAACGTCCATAGGTATGACATCACATAAAACTTCATCTCTATAACAACCTATTTTAAACTCAACTTTACATTGTCGACTTACCATGATTTGATGTCCTTTCTGCAACCACGATACCTTATACAGATTCAGATGTGCAGTTGTCTCCAACTTCATCTTTTCCACCATCTCTGTGGATACCAAATTACCAGTTCTCCCACTATCTATAATCACCTTGCATACCCTATCTTTGGTCTTGCAAGCAGTTCTGAAAAAACTATTCCTATGGACTGGTTCTCTTACCTCTTTCTATGGTTTTACAATAAATTTCCTCATCATAAGTGATCTTCCTTCTTTTGATGCTTCTTCCTTCATCTTTATCTCTACATTCCTCTTCTACGCTTCATAAATGTGAGCTTCTCTAGTTCCTGCATTCTTCTTCTCAGGACATTTCCAAGACATGTGCCATGTTTTTCCATAGGCATAACACTTCACTTCTCCTCCTCTGCTTCTTACTCTTCCTATGGGAAAATAATTTCCTCCTTTATAGTGTCCTCCTCTAGAACTTCCTCCTCTCTCTGTCTTACTATGATACTTTCCATCTTCTCCTCTGGGTTTCTGAAATTTTTCTCTAACATCCTCTACCTCTAGTAGGATTGTTTCCTCTGTTTTGTTGACTCTGCTTCCTTGCCAACTTTTCTTCCACCTTCAGGGCTACCTAATAATCATCTTCCATAGTTCTCATTTTCATCACGCTAATCTCATCCTGGATCTCATATCTCAGGCCATTAATATACCTGACAACTTTTTCTTCATCATTCTCTTTATGCCATGCTCTTATGTTCAACTTGTAAAACTCTTCAATGTACTCCTTCAACGACAAACCTTTCTGTCTCAGGTTCTGTAACTTCCTAAACAGGTTCAACTGGTAATCCTTGGGTATGAATTTATCCTTCAACTTAGCTACAATTCTATCCCGATTCTTAATTTTGGACTTACCTTTGCATCTTCTGTCAGCTTGCAATTCATCCCACAATAATGTTGCATGTCCCTTCAATCTGGTCACATCATGCTTTACTTTATTCTCATCATCAATATCCTCATAGTCAAAGTACTTGTCTAAATAAATTATCCAATCAAGCAGTTCTTCCACATTCAGATTAACTTCATACATTGGGACTTCTATTTTCTCTCTAGTTCCCAGTTTGACAACAGATCTCAGTAGTCGCTCCTCTGCTTCTTGGTCTCCTAAAACTTCTTCTTCTTCAACCTCTTCACTTTCAGCCACGCTGAAATCACCAACTTCAGGTGTTATTCTCTGTTCTATCTCCATGGCATCCAATCTTGCACAAAGTTTTATTATCTCTTCTCCCATGGCTGCATTGACTACATGCCTCTCTTTGCGTCTCCTTTGCAACATGATTTCAAATTTTCTTTTCCTTATAGGGATTATTTCTTGCTATGATACCACTTGATGAATACCCCCTCCAATCCTTTGGGTTTACGTGACCTCCTGGTCTAAGGATCATTATACTAAGGAGATGAATTAGCTCTTGGTCCCCTACTGAGCCCTCTAATTCCTTTTCCATAGGTCTTTTTCCCTTTTCCCCACATGCAAAATCACGTTCTCGAGGGTCCTAAGACTCCAGCAGAGTCTTCCACATGACCTCAGTGTAGAACCGGGGGATAAGCCCTTTAAACCGCAGGAACTCTGGTGCTTCAGAACTCCGGGCTTCAGGAGTTCCAACAACTACAACCCACAATTCTCTCGAATGTCGAATTCACAAACAACCGAACAATGGCGGAGATCAACAACTCACACTATGCACTAAGATCTATGGCTTACAAAGGTTTCATGACTCCTTTAGAAGTTTTACCTGCTCCAAAATGTGATACTTATGATGTGAAGAACTTCGAACTAGAAAATCGGACGACTAACGTTCACCTCGGATCAACGGTCTCTGATTACTCCATGCTCCAGGCTTCAGATCTTTTCACAACACAACACCCCAAAACCTCTGGAGTGTTGAACTTGTGAATAATTGGATCTACGATCCACGTGTCCATCTCGACGAACAGTCTATATCCACTTCGGCCTTCGGGCCATTAGGACTTATAAAACCTTAACCCTTCACACCTCCGTTCTCCCAGATTGTCGAATTCCTGGACCACTGGAAATCCGTTGACATGTGGCCCTGACGCCAACAATCGGGATCTATTACGGGTTTTAGATATTTCCACACCTTGAACCACACTTCCTTCTGGAGTTCCAAACTCTGAACACACGAAGGACTTGGATCAATGGTCCATGCGTTATCAATATTGGATGGTCGAGATATACTCCGACCTTCGAGAGATATCGACTCAAGACAACTTACACCTAATTTCCTCTGGAGTGCTAAATCTCCAGACTCCGATATTTGTTGATGCATGGCTTTGACGCCAACGTCTATGATTCACTCCAACCTTTGAATCTTTGGGAAAATTTCATGCTTCCACTTCAACACTTCAAATTTTCTGAATAGTCGGACTTTCGGACCCCGCCTGATCTGTGGACACTTGACCCTTTACAATCAACGGTCCAGATGGATTTCGGACTACGGGAGTTCTATCTCCTTTACATCCAACACATGGAAACCACCAAACTCGCGAATTCTGAAGGACTTCCAGGGTTAAAACCTGTGCTACTTTTCCAGATATGACGAATAGGAAAGATTAGCCTCCCCCTAGAGCAGATCTCATCCACACGACCTTGAAAATTAAAAAGGTCCTTCCTCAAAAATACTATGTTCGCTATTTCTCATGAGCTTTATCAGTCGATGCAATTTGGACCTCCAGCATATGCCTTGCGCTTCCTTGAAACTTGAAAAACTTAAGTCTTGAAGTTTTTTGGAAAATCTTCATGCGCACTGCTTGCGCTCATCCTCTTTGAGATTCTTTCAACACTTGACTAAGTGTTGACCCTGTGCATCCCTTGAACAGGTCTTATTAGAGATTTTATACTCGTATGATTATATGTGCACTCCTTCTACTTGCTCTTCTCAATTAACACTATCTCTTCGGAGCTATCGACTCTGTAACCGACTCTGCCTTCACACTCCTTGTGTGGGCACTTGTGCACTCCTTACACCAATTTTTCAGAATAGAAACAATTGAATCTTACAGAACATCACAGGTTCATTGTCTCAACCATAAAATACATGCACAAAAATATAAAACACAAAAAAATAATAATACAGCATTACCCAATTAACTCAAAGATAGGCAAACTTAGACACGTGAAGCAAATCTCCTCTATTATATTCATTCAGAAAACATTAACAAAGATTCTACAACTCTCAACTTCTTTTCTATAGCTCTCCTTAACATAAATCACAAAATAAACTTCAACAACCTCTTTTTGCATACATTACATACATTTATACATGAGGGGGCTTCTCGAGCTTTCCCTCCAACCTACCTTAGAGCTATCCTATCACATTTAAGACATTCTCCTACTAAGCCTATTACAATAAATGGACATTTACACTCTAGATACGAGTTGATGCTCAATATATGTACAATCCTAATGCATTAAATAAATTACACTCTTCTGCGATCGCATGCAATGGCTCAAGCCTCCAAACATTAAAGGGGATTTAATTACAATATTTTCAAAATATCAAAATGATGCACTCTCCTTGGAATTAAAAATAGTTTGAATGTGCACACTAGGCACTTATTTTTCCTCCACTTGGCCTCCTTGAATGTTGATGGTGATTCTCCTACATCAGTGGTCCTTTCTCCATGAGGTACAAGTCAGTATTATAGTGAGAATCATTTCAATATTTAAGGCATTCACGTATGTTGTATCTTAGATTTCTCTAGATTTCAGGATATATGCTTGGATATTATGCATTTTTCTCTGTGTTGGGTCCGAGATATGATCATCTTCATGACGTTATTATACACTTTTTTCCATATGTATATATGCGTTTTTATCTTTCAAAGGATCTTTTTGAAGAATTTTATAGTAAAATGATATAATCGGCATGAGGTATGTATAATTCGTGTTTTCTGATTCAATCAATTTTAATTTATCATATTTTTTGGTTTCCAAGAGTTAATTCATGTTTTTTTGCTATTACAGGGCAAAACGCACCGTGTTTCTTGGTCTGACACTCGTTCCATCACTTGATCCAGCACTCGTTCTGGTACTTGATCCGACACTCGTTCTGGCACCCAGAATTGCACAAAAACGCAAGGCGAGTTGGCGGTTATGGTGTTGGCGGCCAATGGTAGACAAATTGAGCACATGGCTTTTGTTTGTCATCGCCCCCTCCAACTACTAAGCTCAGGACAACTCGATTTCAGTTGACCAAAGAGGGTGTTCATTGGGTTCCTCTGTTTTGTTAGTTATGGATGCATTTAATGTAATTTGCCGAATTTAGAGGTGGTTCGACCCTCCCGTGGTCGACCACCTTGGCTGTAAGCTTATAAATACCAATAGGATGATAATTAGATTGTTAACCAAGTAGCATAATCATTAGAATTGTCAGAAAAACGATTTTGCTCTGTTTGAGTTTTTACATTGCCAGAATAGTGCCAGAACTGCGTTTTTTTAACTTTCATGGTGAATTCGGCCTGCTGAAGTTCGTGGTGTTCTTGTAGAGGGTAGCCACAACTTGATGGGGGGCCCACTAGCAGTCTGGTGATGTTTAGTGTGTTGTTTATATATTTCATAATTTAAATTGTCTTTTATTTCCTGTACATGCATGTTTTATGTTTTAATTAGCTAGCTGTGATTTAAATGTTTTATTGTTCTTTTGTAGGTTAGTGTGATGAGTTATGTTAGCATGAATTGGTTTTGTAGGCTAGGGATAGACTTGCAAGTCTCTACACTAACTCCATATGCATCTAGATATCAGATTATACTTTTATTTATTTTCTTACAATCAAGTTTAAAACAGAGTTGTTTTTAGAATAAAACATAGTTCTATTTGCGTTTCATTTGACAGGGATCTTTGATGGATAGATAGAATTAGTTCCGGTTTCTAGTCATAGCTTGCTTACTTCAGTTTACATATATTTCATTTAATTAGTTGCTGGTTAAATTAGATTGTCAATTTACTTTTTAATATCATGCTTTAATTTTTTGTTTTTAATAATTTCTTTATTTTAGTTTGAATGGTTAGAATAGACATAGTGTAGTTTTATTTCACGCAATTTCCTTTCATAGATTAAAATGCAATTAAATTCCTTAGTTAGATAATGATGATCTTATTATGATGTTAATGGTTTGTACATGAATATGCAGGGTATTTAACATTACTTTTATCATGTCTAAGTTTTCATTGGACTGTTTACTTCACACCTTTCATTTTTCCATTGAAATTAATATTGAGCTTATACCATTAGAATTGTCCTTTGTTGTCAAGTGTCATCGAGATATCATCCGTCACCACCGAAGGCATTCACACAACCACCAACATTACATTTGAGTGTTTCATAGATTAAAGATAGGTTCTTGCTTTCGTAGATTAGAAGAGATAGTTTCTTGTTTTCATAAGTTTAGTTGTTAGTCTTTCTTTCTTTCAATAGACTAGATTTCCCTTCATGCATTGCATTGAACATTTAAATTTCCTTTCATGCAAGAGAAATAGTTTTGCATTAGGCATTTAGTTCACTTGCCTCTTAGGCCAGATAGTTGTTCAATGAGAAGTCTTTGCTTACTTGTCCCTTTGCTTTAGTAGGATAGATAGTTGTCTTTGCTTACTTGTCTTTTGCTTTAGTAGGTTAGTTAGGTGTTTTTGCTTGCTTGTCTATTTGCTTTAATAGGTTAGATAGGTGATTTTTCTTACTTGCTTATTTAATTGCTTTCATAGGGTAGTTGCTCATTTAATGTAGGTTGGCAAGTTAAAGGTAGTTTTCTTTCATCATTTGCTTAGTATCCTTAGTAGTTTACCTTTGCTTACTGTCATGAACTAGTTTTCTTTACATAGAGTTTTCATTCACTTTCTTAGGAACTATCCATCAGTCCTTGACCCAAAAGTACTTAGGTTACCTAGTTTCAAGTTTCTTAGTAGGCTTTGTTCATTAGATAGGTTTGCTTGAGTAGATTGGCCTTAGATATCTGCTTTCCTTAGTTAGTCTACACTCCTACCAACCTTCTACCTTTGGCATATATTTTGCTACAACTCTAAGTTTACTTACCCCGGGTTGACAATTTAATTGAGGGTAGTTTAGTGTATTTTTTAGTACATATAAAACACCTAACATTTTGGCGTTGTTGTCGGGGAGTTGTCTTAAGGTAAGAAGTAGTTAGGAAATAGATCATCCTTAGACCTTAGAATTATCTTGGTGGCGAGGGAGCTTTAAGACGAGAGGTAAGAACCTGCACATCTGCTATAGCAGGTTCCTCCAAACC
>SNQJ01S0153970.1:28869-49124 GCA_010110895.2 Picea sitchensis
CTTGGGTCCATTACCCAAACCTTTGTGCTACCATAATTCTCTACCAGACTTTCTCCAAGGGTTGAGATCAATCACTAAGGGTTGAAATCAATCTACAATATCACTCTCTAATAGTTGACATAAATGAAAACCAACAATCCATCAACCTAAGCCAACTGTCTAACACAATTAACATGCATATTTTTCTTAGAAACTAAAAATGAATATCACACGAATCCCTCTCTCTTCATGACAAGCCTGTAGGAGAACAATAATGCATCTCGTAGTGCTATATTTACAAAGGATTGTAAGGTTTATTTTTTTGATATGCCTACTAATCCTACTTTTGAAAATGCTTTATTTGATTCCTTCCCCTTTAATGACAACCTTTTTGAAATGTATTCCACTTGAGATCAACTTGTGTCTAACGAAGTACTCTTAATGGATGAATCTGGAAGGGAGGATTCTCTTGAATTGAATAGCACTATTCTTCATATTTCTCATGACTATTTTGAAGAATATGGAAGAGGGGATTCAAGTGGCCATATAGGTTCATACGTTGGTTATTCTTCTGAAAATTCCCATAAGAAAAATAAATAATTTACATCACAGGATTCCTTTACAAACCCATTGTTTCAGTTCAAGGAGGTGGAGAAATTCAATGACGATATTCATATTCCCCTTGCATGCATGATTTCTTTTGATAATGATAAATTTAAAGGAATTCCTTTGCATTTGAATCCTTTATTTTCTCCCTCAGTGCATGGTAGTTCTTTTCCTGATCAGGAGATCGTAAATGATGGCCTTATAATGCTTAAAGAACCTATCAACTCCATCCTTATCATCGAAACTCCTAACCATCATTCTTCCAATGACAAGCCTAAAGCCCATCTTGTTGGTTGGCAGGTCCTACAAGATGGTGATCACTTTTTCTGGATCATGAGAGGTCCACTACCCTTGCCACATGCATTTGTTAGTTGGCAGGGTGATCAATATGCTTTATGCATCATCCTTCAGTTCATGAATAATCCATTTAAAATAGATGATGCATTTCTCTATGCAAAATATCATCCTACCTGACTCCAAGAATGTTCCCCCTTCCTTTTGTACATAAATAACAATTTGTTTTTTTTTTTATTATTTAGTTTATTTAGTTTTGTTTCATTGCCTTGATTTTGCTTTGTTGTTATTTCTTTTTCCAGTTTCATTTATGTTATGACATTTCTTGATTTTGTTCTTTTGATTTCAATTTTTGGTCAAGAATAGGTTGTTGGATTAGTTCTGCCATAGTGACACTCCTGCAAGGTATTGTTAGTCAATAACAATCAAGCTTACATAGCTGTTACGATGTTCCCCCTTAAAGCATAATTGAATTTGTTATCTTCTTTCATTGTTGTCTTATAAAGAAATTGGTTACCTTCCGCTCTTGATTTCCATTTCTTCATCCATTTGAGAATTAAAAGAGAAAGTCCATAATTTTTTCTCCTTGAAGTAAAGAGCAAATTCTGGTTGAATGATTATGCATACATGGATAAACCCCCTCATACTTAACATTTTTCATGAGTTATTTCCAAATTCCCGGTCATTTTTCCATTAAATCCCTCACTTCCCCCTATTGCATAGTCATTCTGGATATATCTTCTTGATCTACTATTCTTGGTGTGCGAAACCATGTGTTCTGAGTTCTCAATCTGTTGGAAACATATTTCCCTTTGGAGTCACCAGTTTGTTGACAATAAAAATTGCAACGAGGATTCTGCCCACAAAGTATTGCTAAAGACTATTACTTAAAACTATGCTAACAATATATAATACTAGTAGGTTGGACCCCCTTGTAGATTGGAGGATTAGAGATATTTTTGCGACACATTTTTTTTCTAATGTTCGATGATACTTACAGGGTTCTACATGATGGATGGTGAAATGTTGGTTCTATTACAACAAATAGATGATAGATAATGCATGATATGTGTGGGTTTCGTTACTCTAAATTCTCAATTGCATGTCATGATGGCTTATGTAAACTGTTATTTCAATGTTGTTGGCGCCATGATCTATTACATGTTACACCTGCACAAAACACATGTTAGTCATGACAAAAGATAAAAGAAATATGGAATAAATCTAGAGGAGCTATCCTATCCTATACTATGCTATGCTACATTATATGCAAAATATTATTGTTAGTCCTAACTAACAAAGTTAATGGCTATACAATGTATTGAGTTATCTGAAGGCACATTCGATATGCATTATGGTATGTTGGCAATGGTTAATGTGATATAGGGTGGTGCACTTGGCAAGTAATGAATGTTAGTTTCGAGGCAATGGATTAATTGAATGGATTAATTGATGTCTGGCTGACATGTACTAAGTAATTGAATGAGTAGAGGATTTAGGCGATGTGCATTTACTGCACGTCACTCCATACCTCTCCCACTGGCCGTCACCCTAGATTGGCTATTGTTCAATTGTGTTTCGTTGTGCTTAAGCTCTGATTTTCAGGCGAGGAAAGAACTGTCTAACCAAGCTCACGTTTTTAAGTCTTTTTGGTTACAGGTATGTCTTTTTTGCCATCCATGAATTCTCTTTGGTTATGAAGTAGATATTAGCTCAGTGATGTATTGGTTTGTGATTTTCTTGAGGCTGGAAACTATGTAACTTGTGATATTTCTCTGGAATGGTTGGTTGTGTGTATTCACTGTAAATGAAAAATTGGATAGTTGAAGTTACGATTTCATTGATGATTTTGTGTGGTGGAAGCCATGAAGGCTCTTTGTTGTCTTATGGGTTTTGGTTGGAGGGTTTCATTCGATTCAAAATTGCTAGCTATATCCACATGGTTCTTATGAACATACCCAATCACATTTAGTGTTATAGGGTTGTTGTATTTGATTTTGAACCACCTTGAGTCATTGCTATCATTTTCGCCTGATTGTGGGCTCGTGTATGATTTTGGTTCTGCACAGTTGGTTATGGTGGCTATTATTCCAAGATGATTGCCTTAGGGTTGGTTGCTATTACATGGCTATGCGTGTTTACGAACATTATTCAGTTATGGTTTTGGGAAAACCACCGAGGTTATACCCATGCATGTTCTCAGGATTATTATCGCCAGTAAGGAGTCTCTGCTCCTCTGTTCATAGTCTCTCCTACATGGTGTGGATTGTCACCCTGTCATACAAGTTAATGGTTATATGTCCATTGTGTCCCCTGTGTTGTCTCGAAGGGTTCTCACCTGCTGTTGATATGGTTGAATCCAATCTCTGTGTGTTTCAATGATCGAATGAACCCTTGAATATTTTCTTGTTTTTGTTGGTATCGAGCCCGATTTTGATTAACTCAACATCACACTCTGTCGATCATCTGGTTGACTGTTATAGTTGTTGGGTGGTATATCCAGCGGGGTTGATTATTGGCTCATTCACGTTTGTCTAGTTAATTATGGAGTTGATGGAATATCATTGACAATGGTTTTTATTATTGGTATTTAGTCGCTGCATTGTGTATTATAACAATCGAATCAATAGCTCAACATGGTTAATTGGTTGATTCAAGAAATGAAATGGGCACATAGTCGCTACCTCTTGTGTTGTAACAGTTGGATTTTTAATTCAACATTGTTTTATGATTTGATTGGGAGTATGCCTCTTTGTGTTATATGCTGGGTTGTGTGTTTCCTACAACATGGTATAAGTTGAAATGATGGTTGTTGTTACTATGTGTTTTAATTTCCAATCATGATTATTGCAATTTAAAATCATGATAGTTGTGACTTGACTGTCTGCTGTGTATGTTTTATGAATATCGTGCATCGTATCAGAGATGGACACAGGTTTTATAACAATACAATTTCATTATAGGTTAATCATTAAATTGATTAGAGGAATGGAATTGGGCACGATTTTAAAACAACTTGTGTCTGTGTTCGATTTGAGGAGATAACTCATGGACAATGGTTGATGTTTGGGTTTTGAGAAAAGTGAAAAGTAATCACTGTGTGTTCATTTGGAATTTGTTTTAAATATAATGGGACAAATGAGAGGAAACATAATTCTAATACAGGTTGTTTTGGAAGACATATTATTTTGAATATGATGACACTGTGTTAAAAATTCAAATGTGAACAATGAGCAAGTTAATACACAATAATTGTTAATTGATCACAATAATTATTTGGTTAGTATTAGATCATTTGCATTAAATACATAATTGTTTTATGGATTACTTAATTGATTTTATGAACAATATCCACTTTTTTTCCCTACCATTATTTCACTTTTCGCAAATTACAATCCCCTCACCTTCCCATACCCATTATCCACTCCATGTTCCTAAAATTTAATTAAAGTTAAGAGGAACTCTGTATTGTAATAGTTTGAAATCGCAGTTTCTTGGATGGATTACAATGATATGTTCTTTGGTTTACATTACAGTTGATTGTTTGTGGTCTATGGGCAATAACCATGTTCTTTTTCTCCTCATTTTAAAAAATTTCGCTCAATACAAACCCCTCACATATCCCATAACCTTTGTTCACCCCCTGCTCATTGACAACGGTTAAACGATTTGTATGGATTGGATTGCATGAGTCTGATATGTTGCTGAGCTACAATTTATTTCATATTTTAAAAGAGTTGTCATGTATGGTTGTTAAAGAAGTTATTTTCTAATCAATTATGCATATAGGAATGAGATTTTTTAGCCAAGGTAACCATGGAAGAGGTAACCGAGGAAGAGGTAATTGGAACAGGAGCCCTAGAAGGCCAAGATTCTCCATACACTTTGATGCTGACTTGCAAGAGTTAGGTCAACTATTCCAAGCTGGGTTTTTTAACTGGATTCGGCAGGGAGTTCTCCAACCGAGACCTGAAAGGCCTCCCTTCCAATCCCCACAGGTCCCTAGTATTCTCGTGCCTCCTCATGTCTCACTGCAACCTAAAGTTTCCGAAAATGATATATGGCAAGAGATTTTCCACCCGATAGTCTCCCAACATCGTGGTTGGCCTAACTTGTCCGTACCTGCTCCTCCACCTAAAAATCAGATTTCCCAAGATGCCCCTATCCACTCGCCAGTTTAGTCCTCCCATGCAAGTAGAAGGTTGAAAACTGAGGCCCACCACACCCCTGACAAAGGAAAAGCCACTGCTGCCCCTTCCTCACCCTCCAATGGCTCTGATAAATTTGTGTCCTCCCACATGCATTTGAGGGACGATTTCTCTCATGTGATCAATGAGATTAGGCCTAAAGGCTCCACACAACCTAAGGCAAATTCATGGAGATCAAAAGGTGAGAGCAACAACAAGGGAAGGATTGCCTCCCAAAGTGGGAAATAGGGATTTTAAGTTCTTATTTTATTTATTCTTGATGATAGTTGACTTCAAAAATTTTAGACAACATGCTATTTTTGGATATATGAGTAATATATTTTGAAAATAATTTCAAATATAATTGAGATGAATTTTCAAATATCAATGTGATGATGGGATTCACAAGGATGGATGTTTTTTTTAATTAACTAGTTGTGTTATAATTGTTAAAAGCTAAAGGGAGTCACAAGGGGTCCCACCTACTAGTTATTATTTATTCAAAAACCCTTATTATGATTTATTAATTTCCCCCCTAACTAAAAGTTGGTTGAGTTTTAGTTAACTTAACTAATGAACTAGTTCTACTACTTCAACCAATTCTAATTTGCTTAAAGGCAAAAGGAAAGGGAGGAACAAAGGAGAATAGGGGAGAAACATACTAAGGTTTTCTCTTTGAGTTTGTGTTGAGATAGTTCAGTTTTCATTCATTCCTTAATTTATTCAACGCCTAATTATTTTTTATGATATCAGGGTCTTATTGTAGACAACAAAATTCAGGGTTGAATTACATCATTCAGACACTTGTTTTTTAGAGGTGTTGATCTATCTTTGATAGTCTGTGTAGACTTGTCTGTTTGTGAATTATTTTTCATGACTGACAAAGGATATTTTGTAGAGTCGAGTGGGAAGCAATTAGTGACAAGCTGATCCAACTTTTAGAGTTTAGTTTTTTATTTTCTGTCAGAGGTCCTTTTGTATGTTTCATCGGGGACGTCTAAGTTTGACTTTGGTCCAAAACTTATTCACGAAATTTTGTAAAGGAAATGACTCCTTGATGAATTGAAATGAAACAAAGGATTGCTTTATGTCTCATCTATCTTGATTATCGACTTGGTGTCTTTACTTCTGTCTCTATATTTATTTCAACATCTTTTATGTTTAGAAAATCACATAAATAATAATTTTTCAGCAAGGTTTTATTTATTAAAAGACCTGCCTAAGAACTTGTAATCAATACTTGTGAGTTAGAATATTAATTTTGATGGCTATAAACATAGGGTGATATTCTCGTCTATTTTTCTTTAGCCAAGCAGAATCTAAAAATGCTTGAGTAAGATCATTTCATATCCTTTCCTCAACAATCATTAGTTCCCATCGAACGAAAAATCTCCTCCAAAACGGTCATTCCGACATTATTTCCCAACTCCATTTTATTCAATAAATTGAGACACTTGTGGTGTATCCTGACCTCCAATGTATCATCTCCAAACACCAAGCTGTCTTTTACACTACCCAGGGACTTCCTCCTTCTCATGGTGTTCATGATTATTACATTCCTCACATCCCCGACAGTCTTCCTCCATATGCTCTCCTTTATCGTCAACCCTTTGCCCAAAAGAATGAAATTGAGAATATTGTTCAAGAATTGCTAGCTGCATGTGTTATCCACCCTAGTACCAACCCCTATTCTTCCCCTGTGGTCACGGTACTAAAAAAACAAGGTACTTGGCTTATGTGTCCCTACTTTCGCGCCCTCAATAAACTCACCATCAAAGACACATTTCCCATTCCTGTCATTAATGATCTCTTGGATGAATTAAGTGGTTCTCAGTGTTTTACTAAACTTGATCTATGTTCTGGCTACCACCAGATACGTATACAAGAGGAAGACATTCCTAAGACTATTGTTCACATTCATGAGGGTCACTATGAATTCTTGGTCATGCTCTTTGTCCCATGTAATGCTCCCTCCACTTTCCAAAGTCTCATGAACCATGTTTTCCATACTTTTCTTTGTCATTTTGTCTTAGTTTTCTTTGATGATATTCTCATCTGTAGTAAAACCTGAGCAAGCCATATTAGCCATTTGGATCAAGTTCTCAGTCTACTCTCTCAGCACCAAGTTTTTTTCAAGAAATCTAAATGTTCCTTTGGAGCTTCAGAAGTGGAGTACTTGAATCATATTGTCGGCAAGGATGGTGTAAGGGTGGATCCTAAGAAAATTGAAGTTATGTAGGATTGGCCATTCCAAAAAACTCTCAGGAGCTTGCGTGGTTTTTTGGGTTTAGCAAGATATTATCACAAGTTTCATATTATAATAGATCTAGTGCCTAACATAATTTGTATAAGTATAAGTACCTATTATACAAACTTTTCCTTCAAAATAAGTTGTACCTTCTAAGTATGAATGAAGGAGACTCTGTGACAGAGCATCTAAATGAATTTATGACTATGTTAAGACAATTATTGTTTGTTGATATTAAAATTTCTAATGAAGATAAGTGCATTAGTTTAATGTGGACTTTGGAAATTTGATGGGATAGTTTGGTTCTAGCTATCAGAAGTAATGCAACCACATTAAAGTTAGATGATGTGGTTTCATCCTTTTTATCAAAATAAATGAGGTAGAAAACCATGCATAGTTATAGCATGGTTTTGTTATCTGTAAGAGGTCGTTCCCAAGATAGAAATAAAAATAAGGCCTTGGGAGGGAGATATAAATCTAGAGGTAGGTCTAAATCTCTAGGAAATGTGTTAAGGAAATGTGGTAAAACTAGGTATTATAAGAAGGATTGTACATCTAAAAGTGTTTATAAAGGAGAGGGATTGAATGATGTTCCCTCCATAAAACGGAAGACCTCCTCAAAGGAAGGACAGGATGTGTACTTGGATTCTTCAAGCACACATTCATATCATGTTGTATGGTTGATTGACTTGGGTGAATCTTTTAATATGACTCCTCATAGGGAGTGGTTTTATGAATATAAAAATGGAGTTGATTATTTCATAGAAGATGAATCAACAACTAATATCATAGGACATGGAAAAGTCAAGTTTTTTCTCAAGGATGGAAGGATTAGAACACTCCCTAAGGTTTTTCACATTCTAGAGTTGGCTAGAAACTTAATATTTGTAAGTAAGATAAGTGATGCAAGTGTACATATTGTGTTTGAAAGGGAAACCTGCAAAATGGTTCGAGGAGAAATGGTGTTGCTAAGGGGAGTTGAGAATGGAACTCTATAAAAGTTTTTGGGTAACACTATCACTGATGGGTGTAATAGTTTTGTTGTTCCCGAGGGTGTAAATGAAGAACATGGAACCCCTAATGTCTCTATAGAAAATATAATGTTATAGAATAAAAGACTATGACATATTGAAGAGAATGGACTTCAAGCATTACATGGTAAAGGTATGGTTGAAGGTATGTCTGATTACACACTAGATTTTGATTTATGTGAATATTTCATATATGGTAAACATAAGCAAGTAATATTCTCATTTGGTGCTACAAGAGCAAAGGGAATCTTAGAGTTAATACACAATGATGTGTTTAGACCTATTCATATTCTATGATTAGGTAAATCTATGTACTATGTTTCATTCATATATGTTTTCTAGAGGAAAACATGAATTTATTTCCTCTTAAATAAATCTAAGGCATATGGTAAATTTAAATAGTTTAAGGCTCTTATGGAGAACTAGACAAAGAATAAAATCAAGTTGTTGAGGATAGATAATGGTGGAGAGTTCTCTGGGAATGAATTATAGGAATTCTATAAGAAGTGTGGAATAGAAAGGAAGCGTATCTTTATTGGTTATAAAGATGGTATAAAAGGTTATAAACTTTGGAACTTAGTAATTAATAAAATTGTTTACAATCAGGATGTTGCCTTTAGAGAGGTTAAATATGTTCCCAAATAGGAAGTCCTACCAAAGGAAAAAGAACAAGGAAAAATAGAGTTTGAGTTGAAGGAAGAAGAAGATGACTCAATATAAGAACATGAATCAAAAGAAGAGGAACCTCATACTTTAGTATTGAGGAGATTGGTTTGGGAAACAAGAAAACTGTAAAAGTATACTCCAATTGATTTTTGTTCTATTTTTTCTTTATCTATTATTGATGATGATTCTAGAACTATCAGGGAAGCAATGGATTTAGAGGATGGTAAACTTTGGAAAAAGGCCATGGTTGAAGAAATGGTTTCCTTGGATAAGAATGAGGCTTGGGATCTAGTTAATTCATTGACAAGAAGAAATATTGTTCGTAGAAAATGGGTTTTTAAGAAGAAGTTGAATGCAGAAGGTAAAGTGGAGAAGTACAACTCTCTCTTAGTAGAAAAGGGATATTCCTAAATGGAGGGAATTGGTTTTTGTGAAATTGTTTCTCTTATTGTTAGATTACCTTCTATTAGATTTCTTTTGTTTCTTTCTACTACTTTTGATCTTTAAATCGAGCACGTGGATGTGAAGATATAATTACTACATGGGGATGTTGAAGAAGAAATATACATGAAATAACTAGAAGGTTTTGCAGTGAAAGGAAATAAAGAGTTGGTTTGCAAGCTGAAAAAGTCCTTGTATGGGTTAAAACAATCTCCAAGGATGTGGTATCAATAGTTTGATACTTATATATTGGGATTTGGTTTCTGAAGAACAAAAGCTAATCACTATGTGTATTCTAGGTTAGTTGGTGATTATTTTATTTATGTGGTCTTGTATGTTGATGATATGTTGTTGATTGTAAAGAACAAGGAAATCATCAAGGATGTCAAAACTCAGTTGTCCTCTAAATTTGATATGAAATATCTTGGTGCTTAATTTTTATTTTGGGCATGGAAATTAAAAAAGATAAGGCAAGAAAAAATTTGGTTGAATTAGAGGAAATATATTGAGCTAGTATTGTGGAGGTTTAATATGTAGGAATATAAACTAGTCAAGGTCCCTATTCATGTAGGTGTAAATTTATCTATAGATCAATGTCCCAAGACATAGGAAGAGGAAGAGGAAATGTCTGGTGTTCCCTATGTTAGTGTTGTTGGGAGTTTGATGTATGCAATGGTGTGTACTAGACTAGACATTGCACATGTATTGGGCGTTTTGAACATGTATATGTCAAAACCAGGGAAGGAGTATTGGACAGTTGTAAAGAGGGTCTTCAAGTATTTTCATGGCACTACAAATTATGGAATTTTCTACCAAGGAATACTTGGATTAGATAAAGTGTTATATGTACATGGATTTGTTGATGTAGACTGGGATGGAAATATGTATCATAAAATATATACAAGTGGATATGTCTTTAACATATTTGGAGGAGCAAGAGGCAACCTGCAGTTGAACTCTCAACTACAAAAGTTGAATACATTGTAGCCACTCATGAAAGGAAGGAAACTATATGGTTACAGAGATTGTGTTTATGTATTGGGTTTGTATAGCAAGCTATAAGGTTAGAATGTGATAGCCATAGTGCAATCGTTTTGTCAAAGAACCTTGATTATGATTATAAAATGAAGAATATTTATATTCAATATCACTTTGTGAGAGACATGGTTAAATACAAGAAGGCTTTGTTGGTGAGGGTTGACACTTTGAATAATTTTGTAGACTCATTGAAAAAAAATGTTAGTACTGAGAAGTTCTCTTGGTGTAAAGAAGCAATGGGAATTATTTCCTTAAATTGTTGATCATGTAATCATTGGGCCCCTTCTATGCAAAGAAAACAACAAGAAGGAGAATGTTGGGATTGTGTTATATTCTTTGCATGGTAAGACCCATGCATTTCTTTGTTTTGGAGGGAAAATCCCTCAAAAAAAATTGGTTTGTTTTTGGCTTATTTTTTGGCCAATAGTATTTTGGCCCATTGTAATCTAATTTTGGTTAAGGAATTAGAGTTGTAATATAATACAGGTAAATGGATTAGGGTTTTGGATGTTGCATAATCCTATATATAGTATTGTAAATGATGAACTTCAAACCATGTGATTTAAATGTGCAACTCTGGACATTTGTTGGTTTTCTTAGTTAAGGGTTTCTAGGATAAATCTTTGAGTACTACATGTGAATGTTATTATTATTTTTTATTATTTTTTTAAAGAGCTTGTGTGCATTTTTGTACTGAAAAATGTTTAAAAACTTATTGATGAACCACCAGATCTAAATTTCCCACAGGTACAAAGTTTGAATGAAATCTATATGACAACTTCAATACTTGTGTTGCTCCTAAGTCTTCGAGCGGGTGAAGTATGATATTTGGTTTAGAATTCCAAAACAAATCACATTCTGGACATTTTTTTTATCCACATGATAGAGTGTTGTGATTCATGCTTATTCACTTAAGCACTTATTCCTTTGTTAACCTGAATATTTTACGTGTCTTAGTGCTAAGTCTCTTTCCTTCTTGTGACCGAGTGTTATAATAGTGGGTTTGTTTACGAGGCTAACACCTCTTATTAACCTTCATGGTAGTTTTCCATTTTCAGTTGATGATAGCCATTGATCTCTCCTTTTAATGGATTGTTAGATAAACCCTGGTTCTAATGTCCCTTCATTCACAAATTCTCGTTTGGACCGTTGATCTTATGGAATGATCAATGATCAATAGTCATAATTTCTCCACAAGACCATGCGTTATATCTATGGGTCTTTAATGCCAAGTCGAGTGTCCCTTATCGATGATCCACACATAAAACCTTTACTAATATTCCTATCCGATATGATATATCATACCCTCTCCTTGGAACCACGATACTGGAGTACCGGGAGTCAGGTACACTGGGTGCTCAATTGATATAGCTAAATTTGTTATCGATGGTTGAGGCCCATTATGGAAACTTGTGCAAAACTCCTCAATCCCAAGAGATCAAGAGATCGGGATGTCGGGGCACCAAGATGTCGTAATCTTGATGCCACTGGCACTTGGTTTTGTAATTTGTTTGGGACCAGTAGGCTGATATATCAGAACATCAGGATGTCAAGTACCCATTTCAACTTAGAACTTAGTTTTAGCTGCACTAAGGCCGATAAATTGGTGTCTCAATAAAGGATTATGGACTGTCGATCTGGATAAGCTCCCACTCTCGAATTAATATTCGTCGTTGGGTAGAGATGGTTGTTTCATGATATCATTAATGGATCATCATTAATCCTTTCTTGATCAACGATGGATCTTCTCCATAGAAAAACCTCATTCTCCCCTGACTCAATCGACAACACAGATCTCTAGAAAATCTATGATCACGATTTGTTCTTGGCTTGATCTGACGGTGGTTATTCCTTGATGTTTGCAAATGGATTTGAATTCTACTCTTTGAATGTATTTGATCCCAATTTCATCCTGCACAAAGAATAAAGATTGATTTATTTTATCCACGAACTTAACCCCAGTTTGCTCTTAAATCTGGTTCAATTGAAGGTGTCTTTCAATTACTTATTCGCCTCCACAAAGTTCATAGGAAATTCATCCCTTCTCAATTTCATTCGACGTACTCATTACTTCACTCAACATTTCATTTAGAAGAGATAACATTCACGCCTCTCACACAGAGAACCAATTACTATAATATGCAGAGACTCAATTGTTCATTCATGAATTATTCACACATATCCACATTAAAACATACATCTAGTCACAGTATTTTCATTAATTCAATCATTGTACATGCTTCAAAAAATATTTCTCATCCCAATCTATAGTCTGGGATTCTTTTCGACCCTCTCTCACTCCTTTGGCCAAAATCCTCAATAATTGGCCACCCTCTCATTTTTTGGCCACAGAAGATACACTTCCAGCTCAACAAAAACAATTCCTAAAAATATACAACTAACTACAACAATGGCACTCTCACTCTTTACAATTGATGAGGACCAATTAGATCAAATCCTCCATACTTAATAAAACCAACCTAATCCAACTAATTTTCTCAATTAATCCATTTACATCATAATTAGGGAAAACAAATCCTATTCTTCTAGAATATGATTACAAACTTAGGAAAACAAAATCAAATCTATTAAGGTAACCCACTCCCTTTAGTAAACTTCAATATCCCCTTAGGCCTTCTCAACAAGGTTGATTTAGGAGGGAAAATGCTCCTGCATCAGACTCCTAGGGTTAAAACATTTCATGATATCATGATCATGTATGTTTCATTTGTTGAAGTCCTCTTGGATCCAAAATCTTATGTTGTTGTCCACTTGCTTTGTTATCCTTTTGTTGTATAATTGTTGCCTGCAACCTTCCTAGATCCCAAACTTTACTCTGTTGCTTGCCAATTACCTTGTTGATATAATATCTCTCATCCAATTGTAATTTTTGGTTGACTGTCCTTTTCATCTCATAGTATTCCCATCTGGACTTCTTCATCATTAGTTTCAACAGATCATCTATCTCAATATCCAACTTTGTTCCTTACTGGTTCATGATACTACTTTAAAATTGTTGCTTCTCCTTTGTAGGCATAATGTGTATAGATCTTATTGCCATATATTCATCCTTCTTGACATCTTCACTCTCCTTATTATCTTTCAAGACATTCCTTTGGTCTGCAACTTCCTGTTGTAGAACAAATCCATCTTCACAAGACAACCCTATGTCTTGATCTTCAACTTCCTTCACCATGTTGCTACTAAGAATTCTTGAATTTTTAGTTTCTTCTATTATTATGCAGTCTTATCCTCCTTTAGGCTTCTCTATCCATTCTTCCAGCAACCTTAGTTCTTACTCAAAATCCATCAACATTGTAATTGGATGTTCTTCAATTTCTTCATACTAAAGGTTGTATTCATGATCCATATCTGCATGGTTCACTATTATGACAAGTTCTTTCTCTTGTCTTTCAAACTCTGCATAACGTGATTGAAAATGATCCCGATCCTGATCACCTTTAGACAATGATGTCTTTTCCTTCTTTATAACAAAATCTTGGTTATGTTCATCTACAAACACACATCAATATTTAGTTTTAAAAACATATGACCGCATGGTCTTGTCTGATGCTTCAAACACCTTCCTCATATGTTGATATGAAATTTCTTGACAGTCCATGAAACTTTCAACAAGTCTCCCATCAACATCTCTACCATCATCCTCTCCAAGGAAGGAACCCTTCTCTAGTTCATAGATGTGAACTTCTTCTTCTATTCTTGACCTATGCCTAAACTCATATCCTCTAAGTTTCTCCTCCTTCAACAAATAAATCAAGTTCTGCCTCAAGCTCTACCTCAGTTCCCTTACAAAAAATTGCACAATAGGACATTTGAGCTTCTTCTTCACATTCCAACCTCGTCTTTGGTGTTCATCACTTTCTTGTAGAAAATCCATCACTATACCAAGTCTTTCCTTTAACTCTACAAACTCCCTATCAAATTTCTCTTGACTCATCTACTTTCTATCAACTGTTTTGGTATTCTCTTTCCTCTTGCTATGGATTCTCTTTGAACCTATAACATGACTATCAATAGTCATATTCATCTCTTCCCTTTTGTGAGCTTATCCTAGCCCAATGTGAGTTGCATCAAGCATTTCCTTTGTATAAATTCTTATCACTTACTCTCAACACCTCATTAATATTTCCTCGTGATCTTGACCTTTTGGTATCATAGGTTCTCTCCTTTGGAACCTTCTGAGAATCCTCTACTCCTCAGCTTCAAAAGTTGTAGGCTTTTGCACTCCAATCACTTTCTTTTGAGAGTTGCACTAGTCCTCTTTCTTAAACAATTATCACAACTTCCCCTTGTTGTGAGGTCTTTCTTCCACCAGATTCTTCACTTCTTCGAGAGCCTCACTAACTCTTCTTCCTCTATCAAAGCTTATCTAGTTGCAATGATGCTACAATTTCCTTTCTCCTCCTACTACTACCTGCAAACATAAATTTGTTTTCACTAGAGTTAAGTATAAAAACATAGAAAAATGCCTGCAAGATCTACTTTGAGATCCTGTCTTCTCAACATCCAAATTTATATTTATTGGAATGACCTCAATTTACGCAATAATTACTAGGGAGATTGTATATCCAATTCATTTTTCTGTATATCTACAAAAATATGAATTGTTCCTTCAGAATAACTCCAAGATTCTCCTTCAATTTCAGACCATAATGCAATCTGATACCAAAATTATGACCCACCAGGTCTATCTTTCCCATAATTACAGAGTTAGAATGAACTCTATAAGATATCTCCAATACTTGTGTTTCTCCCAAGTCTTCGATCATGCCAAGTTTGATCTCAGGCTCAGAATCCCCAAACAAATTGCGTCCTAGACATTCTTTTTATTTAGAGGATCAAGTGTTGTGACTCGCACTTATTCACTTATGTGCTTCTCCCTTTGTAAACCTGAATATTTTTCCCATCTTGGTGTTAAGACTCTTTCCTTCTCATGACATAGTGTTATAACCATGGGATTGTTTTCGGGGATAACACCTCTTATTAACCTTCTTTTCTGTTTGTAATTGATGATAAATGTCAATCTCATATTTTAATGGATGTTTGGATTGACCCTGGTTCTAATCTCCCTCCGTTCACAACTTCATGTATGAACTATTTATCTTATGGAATGATGAATTATCAATGGTCATAATTTCTCCACAATACCATGTGTTATATCCACGGGACTTTAATACTGGGTCAGGTGTCCCTTACTGTCACTCCACACATAAAAACCTTTACAAATATTTTGATCTAATCTGATATATTGGAACCTTGCATTGGAACCATGATACTGAAGTATTGATTCTCAGGTATACTGGGTGCTCAATTGATATAGCTCACAAAATTGCAGATGGTCGAGGCCGATATGGAACTCTATAATTCCTGTCCAACGCAATCCCAAGAGATCGAGAGATCGATATGTCAGGGAACTGGGATGTTAGAGTCTCGATGTCACTTTCACTTTGTTTAGTAATTTGTTGGGGCCTGGTAGGCTCGTAGATCGGAACACCATGATGTCATGTATCGATTGCAACTTAGCACATAGTTTCAACTGCACCGAGGCCAATATGTCGGTGTCTCAATAAAGGATTATGGGTTTTCGATATGGATAAGCTCCCACTCCATACTTAATCTTCATCATTATCTAGACTTAGTTGTTTCACGATATTGTTAATGGATGATCGTTGATCCTTTCATGATCAATGGTGGATATTCTCCATAGAAAATCTCATTCTCCCCTAACTCAATCAACAACATGATTCTCTAGACAAATATATGATCATGATTAGTTCTTGGCTTGATCCAACAATGGTTATTCCTCGATGTTTCCAAATGGATTTGAATTCATCTCTTTGAAGGTATTTGATCCCATTTTCATCCTGCAAACAGAATAAAGCTTGATTTCTTTGAGCCACATACTTAACGCCTATTTTCTCTTAAATATGGTTCCATTGAAGACATCTTTCAATAATGTATTCACCTCCACAAATTTCATAGGAACTTCATCCCTTCTCAATTTCGTTCGATAGATTCATTACTTATCTCAACCTTTCATTTAGCAAAGATTGCATTTGTGCCTCTCACATAGAGAACCAATTACTAATGCAGAGCCTCAATTTTTCATTCATGAATTATTCACACATATCCACATAGAAATATACATCCAATCACAATATTTTCATTAATTCAATCATTGTACATGCTTCAGGAAATATTTCTCAACCCGATCTACAGTCTAGGATTCTTCTCGACCCACTCTCAATCCTTTGGTCAAATTCCTCAATAATTGGACACACTCTCTTTTTTTGGCCTGATTCCTCATTAATTGGCCACACTTACATACCAAAGGCTTACAATTTATGCATGGAAGATACACTCTCAACTCAACAAAACAAATTCCTAAGAATCTGCAACTAACTACAACAATAACACTCTCGCTCTTTACAATTGATGATGATCAATTAGATTTAATCCTCCATACTTAGGAAAACCCACCTAATCCAACTAATTTTCTCAATTAATCCATTTACATCATAATTAGGGAAAACAAACCCTATTCTTCTAGAATATGATTGCAAACTTAGGAAAACACAATCAAATCCATTAAGGGAACCCACTCCCATTAGTAAACTTCAAGATCCCATTAGGACTTCTCAACAAGATTGACTTGGGAGGAAAAATTATCCCTCTTCACTTATAGACATATTATGACATCAATATCACATGCTATAATTTCCTATTCATCATAGCCTAACACCATTCCCATGCATGACTACCACTAATCTCTTTCTCTCTTACTAACCAACCACCTAACTTCTTGTATAATATTTCATATTTGTTTTTATGTTTATTCTCTTTATTCATCTTTCGATGTCACCTATGAAAATGGGGTATGAACCTACACACAAGACAAGAAAGAAATTTGAATATTAAAAACAAATAAGCCATTAGTTGATCATAAAGCATGCATAAGCCAAGACATATTCAAGAATAATCAAAGTTACATAATATTAATAGAGATGAGATGAAATCATGCATTATCTAAACTATAGAATAATAATTTATGATTGTAATGTACCCAACCACCTCAGTAACTGCTAGGTTGGTGAGATACTCGAAGCTTTTCTCCAATTTCCTTCATTACACCATGCCTTACATTTATAATACCACATAAATGCTTTGCTCTGGCATATGATAAAGTTATACATGCATAATGACATAGATTCATGCTAATTCATGTAAACAAAAAAATTTATAAAATGCATAACTAACATTTAAGCACACATATATTAAGCTCATTTTTACACTTTATAAACATAAAATCACAAATAATAGAACACTTATCTTTAATAACAAATTACACGAACTGGCTAAACAAAGTTACCAACTTAACGAGAATTGTGACCTCAAAACGATAACTTTATCCCTTAAAACCCATATTATTGCATAAAAAACATGAAAATCAACCCCCAAATCAAAAAGTGGTGCTACCACTAGCACCATTTTTCTATCGTGGGTTAAAATTAAAACTTTTTTCAAACATGGCCTTAAAAAATCATATAGACAATTAGACAAACCTTAAAATCAACACCTAAATCAAAAAGTGATACTACTTAAAACATTTTTTTTTTCTAAACATTAAAATTATAGATATTTATGACCTAATTCAAATTTTGGCCTTGACAACAAATCCCTGTGCAAATAAACAACTCAATTTTGTTTTTTAAATTTACATTAAAAAACAAATAAATAGAAAGGAGAAAATCTTCGCAAATATATATTTTTTTAAATCAAGAAAATAACACATTTAAAAAAATGTATTCAAAATTCAATTAAAAAAAAAAAATTAATTCTAGAGTGCTCTGAAGTTTCCTTTGGGTTGGAGGGAAAAAAAATACCAAAAAAATCCACCTTCTTAATTGGAAACAAGTCTGTCAACCTCTCAACAAAGGTGGACTTTCTATCAAGGATCCAATTCTAATGAACACCTCTTTGGGAGGAAAGCTTGCTTGGCGCCTAATCATAGGGACTACAGATTGGTGGAAAACAACTCTAATAGCCAAGTATTTCAATTCCTCAAGGTTACACTGTCTTGACGCCCCCACTTCCCCTCTCCCTGGTTCTCCTATTTGGCGTCTCCTAAAAAATGTCGTCCCCCGTATCAAATCAAATCTCTCTTGGGCCCTGGGAAACATAGCACACATAAACGTCTGCACCGACTGTATCTTGGATCTCGACCCTTTGAATAGTCAATAATATCTCTGCCCTCTAAAAGACTAGTGCATCTCAGAGGGCCTCTTCCTTCTCAAGGATTTCTGCCACTTGAACTCTGATGAGGATTGTACAAATTGGAAACCGCCGATCACTCCCAATCATATTTGACCTTTAATTTCCATCTTTTTCAATAATTTAGCTGAATGCTCTCGCTCCCATAAATCCCTACCTGACTCCTGTAGATGGGGTTCAATTTTTTTTTATGTCAAAGCTGACTATTCGCTCTTGCAATCTGAAAACTAGGGACCCCCAACATAAAAAATCTGGAAAGAAATTTGGTCCGGTCCCTCACTACCTAAAGTAAACATTTTATGTTGGTTGTTCATCCATGGTTAAATTCTCACAACAAAAAACCTTCAAAAACGTGGAATTCAAGGTCCCTCACGGTGCCCCTTTTGCTTCTCAGCGTCTGAGTCTATTTCCCATCTTTTCCTTGAGTGATCGTTCTCTTCCCAAGTTTGGAAACTTATTTACCTCCCTCTTTCTCATCCCCCCCTCACCCCGAGAACTGGAACGATCTTTTCATCTCTTGGAAACAAAGATATGCTTCCAGCTTCAAAAACAAGAAACAATTCACTCTCCTTTGGAGACAAGTCCCCAAATTTGTCTGTTAGGAACTCTGGATTGCTTGTAATCAGGCCATTTTTCATGAAAAGCTTCCTATACATAATATATCCGCTAAAGTATGTGGATTAATCTCTGAAGTATTCACGACCAAATCAATTAGATTTGACATGGTAGGCACCCTGGAACAGAGTGAAGAAGATTGGATCAAATACATTCTGGGACCCTCTTCCACAACCCTCCCCTCCCCCCTGCAACAAGAAATTAAAAGGAAAGACTGGGAACTTCATCACTGTGACAATGAATTTCCTCAATGGAAAAGACAACAATCCTCTTCAATGCTTTTCTTTGATGGAGTTGCAGTAGGTAAACTAGGGGCAGTAGGTGCAGTGGGAGTCATCTTCGACTCCGATGGACAAAAGATTCTGGATTTTTCCTGGGGTTTGGGGAAGACCACTAATAATAAAGCAAAAAGTCTTGCTTCTTACATGGGACTCCAAATTTCACACTCAAGAAACATCCAAGCCCTCACTATCCTTGGAGATTCTGAAATAGTTATAAGGGAACTTCTTGAAATCTCAACCTCTGTCATTCAGCCCTCCAGTGGTCTTCACACACAAATCAAATCTTTGAAATGAAATTTTACCAAAATTAATTTCTTTCATATCCTCCCCTCTTAGAATAAAGAAGCTGATTGCTTAGCTAAATCAGCGAAATCCATAGATCAGGGCCAACTCTATATCAACCAAACTTCCTCGCATGCTCGACTCCCATAAAATTCACCAATTACGTCGGCTTCTCTTCACAATTTTGGTCCTATACTTTTTGAACTCTAGCTTAGACCTACCATCCTCCCTTTCTCCCTTCCATCCTGACTAACCCTTCCTCCTCCCTAACCCCTACCCCCACCCCTTCCCCCCC
>SNQJ01S0153970.1:50833-73507 GCA_010110895.2 Picea sitchensis
AGGGTTATTACAAAAGGGTTCATTGCACACTGGAACTTCTTTTCTTCATTTTTTTTAAACATTTGACAACCGATTCTTAGAAAATCTATTTACTAGAATCAAATAGTTGTTACAAGATTCAAACAACAATGTGGTTTGTCCCCATGGATGAAAATGTTGTGTTGAGAGGGTTTCTCATGCTAATTTTCACATATGAACATACAAGCTACCATCTAAACCTGAATATGCTACTCCGATAATATAAATATCTAGAAATTGATTTCCCATGAGTTGTATTATTTTCCCCACACCTCCAGTGATGTGAAATGCTTGAATGAAAATAAAAAATAAAGTTTTAATGGTTTTTGTGGCTCCAATCACTTGTAGATCTAAAAAACACAAAGAAAAGAATGAGAAAGCATCTAGTAATGAGGAGAAAAAATCTACGATCAAGGAATGGAAGAATGAAGGTGGTATGGAAGTGTCCCTCTTTAAATCCTAACTCTTCACATCCCAAGCTACTCAAAGATGAATGGGCACCTAAAATGTTTGGCTTGGATTTCTAAATATTCAATTGCTAGTTAATAAGGGAAATAGAAGGGGATGATATATGACCTTATGGAAAAAAAAATGATATTTTTTCTCAGGGATTAGGCAATGCAACCAATAATGAGGTGAATATTCTAGTTGTTCTCCAAGGATTATATATCCTTAGAGAGAAGGGGGTATACTAGACTATAGTTTTAGGAGACTAGTCAATTGTTATTAGAGTGTTGTATCTACGATCCACTTTGAATAATTTTAGGCTTGGATGTCTCACTTAGAGGGTGATAGCTTTGTGACACCAATTTGAATCAATATAATTCTATCAAATCCTAAGGAGGAAAATGTTGGGAAACGAAATTACAACAATCAAATACTAAAATCCATGGCTCACTTTATCATCCAAGGATCATGTAAACTTATGAGTTGTTGGAACCATATGTGAAAAAATACGGAGGTCAAATATACAAAAAATAAAGTACTAAAAGTACTAATGTCATGTTGTAGTTATAAACAATCAACTATGGGCTTCAAATGGAAACTACTCTGATTGTAATCCACCTAGGGTTCTAATTACCATCTCTTCCTGTAGTTTTATAGAAGGAAGATGGGATTGGTATGATTGCTAATGAAATGAAGGAAATAGAAAAAGATAAATAATTGTTGTTTATATTCAAATTGTGAAACTAAACAAAGTAACAACCATCATACTTTCGAAGAAAAACAATGTTTACAACCCACAACATTGATTATTGTAATTAAAAGGAATGCATCAAATTTAGAGTGTTACCTTAAATAGAAATATTAATAACATTAAACTACATGGAATGCAAACCAACATATATAGAAATAGAAGCAACTATTTAACAAAAATGGAAATGGAAATGGAAGAACAAGGGTTCCTGTGATCTCCCCTTGAGTGGGCCATACCAAAGGGAGTTATGGAACCCTGTAAAACATTACTAGAACAAAATTGAACTCACTTTTTATTCATGGTCTTCAAAAATTAAATAGATCAAAACAATGATGAAACTCTACTCTCTAAGGTAGTTTGAACTAGTCTACTACACGAGAATGAAAATTAGAAAATGACTAGGAACCTAACTCTTCTATTCTAAGAAATATAAATACTAGAATTGCACTAAAGGAGATCTAACTAACTCCACAAACCAACTCTTTATTATCAAGGGTTGTTGGCACAGGGGCAGACCCAGGTTTCAATGCTACAACAACGCACCAAAAAAACCCTAACTACCAGCCCTTTCGGTAACAACTACGAAGTAGATGAAGTCTCACTCGAGGTAGAGGCAGGGGCAGTTGCAAGACTCAAATGTCTGCAACCTTAGCTGGGACACAGATCTGTGATTGCAATACTTAACAGAGCACTTAGCACCATTAGTTCATCAATATTTAACCACTATCTACTACGTAGATGGAACAGAGCATCGCATCATTCACTCAGATATGATGTATCTAAGCACTTATCATAAAGATGTAGATTAAATCTAGAATATTCAAGCACTAAGAATATTCACATAGGTCAGATCTACATTCACATACATCATTAACACAAAACATAAATAGATCTATCTATCAATATCAAAGAACTTAGCAAGTAAAGACATAAACACATCAAGGCATGGCACAAAGTAGAGAAACACAACATATATGTGGTTCACCCCCACCCTGGGGCTACGTCCACCAACTCGTCTTCTTTATTATCTTCAATTAGTCATCTACATGCACAGAGCCACAAAAAACCTACTCTGCATAGGATAGGAGATCTGCGCACACCTTGCCAGATCCTCCTTCCCCCAGATAGGTTTAAGAACAAAGCCTTCTATGGTCTCTTACAATGATTTTCACTTAGCTCTGCAAGTCCCACATAGCATGCACAAAGAACTGACAACTCTTGATCACACAGATCCAACTCTAGCACTTAGTCGTTCATTTATCACTTAACATACTAGCCTCTTCCTACATCGCCTATATATCTATTTATACATTACAAAATAGGCCTAAACATGGGTAAACCCATGGGCCGACATCCCATACCCGTTACATAATCCCAAATCCCAAAAAGGACCCAAAAAGGACCCAAAAAGGGGCCAAAATATCGCGATCTCTTCTTCATCTTGCACTCCATCTTCGACAGGCTATCGAAGTCTCAAAATAGGTCAAACTTGACCAAGGATCTCCCATAAATTGGTCAAGGGCCAACAGGCCCTCAACACTCACCTGTGACTCATCCCGAGTCACTCTGATATGGGCAGTTCTACTTCAAAATCCTTGAGCTTGTCTCGAGCTGCTTTGACTTGTTTTTGTGCCACGACCTCTTGTTTAGAAAATTCTTAGATGACTGCATCATTGACAAGTCCTTCTAGGCATTGTTCAGCTGCAGTGACAACCTGCTTCAGTTCTACTCCTCGACCTTCAACCTTTGTGAAAAATTGGTAAGATTTATCTTGTATAGGTTGGAGCCTTTGAGTTACCTCCATAAATCTGCTCTGGATAGTGTGGATATGTTGTTGGGCGGTGTGTTTCTATTGAGATCGCTTCAATCTTTCTACAACTGATAGGGGCTTCAGCTGCGCCTATATCTTTTCGGCTTGATATTTCACCTCTTGGAGCTACGACTCCAGTGCCTTCAATTCTGGATTCTCAGTGATTTTCTCATAGGTCTGGGCATTGCGATCAGTGATTTGCTTCCATTCCATAGCAAGGGATTTTATTCCCTCAACTGGGCTTCGAGTAGTCTCTTCCCTTTGATCCCTTATGTTCTGTGGATTCTCGGGCACTGCACGGAGCTCTAAATATGTTATTTATTGTTGTAACTATTGGATAGATTCTATGAGCTACTCTACTTGTTGCGTGACTCAATATTTTGCCTTAATTTCTACGAAAGTCACAGAGTGAAGTGCTCTACTGATCGTTTCTTTTACTTCAAGTTGATCTGCGAGCAATTGTTCTCCGTGCTATATCTGTGCTTTTTCTTCATTGAAATTTGCTTGGAGATCAATATTTTCTTGTTCTGCAGTTCAACACTTCTCTACAAGTATTCCTTGTGCTTTCTTCAAAGCCTGGGTGGCTTGTTCTATTTTCTCTTGTGCTTGGCGAAGGCGAGCTTTGACTGTATTAGCTAGTCGGTGGAGTTGGGCTGTCTCATCTCCCAACTTTAGTTGTCTGGATGGAAGGGGCACAATGGAGACTGCCCGACTGGACTAAAGGGCCTGTTGTACCCCTCAGAGTTTGACTTGAAGTCTACCATATATTTCTTCCTACTTGGCTTCTTGTTTATCTACTATTTCCAGTGAAGCATCGTTCAAGGTTGCTATGATGAAGTCAAAATCGTTGGAGGTGAGGATAGTCTGCATCTTGGTCATGGTGGCTCTTGACTTCTTCCGAGAAGAAGGTTTCGGGGGGATGTAACCTTCCTCTTATTCAATGGGTCAACCATGTCTCTGGGCAGTGTTACTTCATTGGGCCTCTGTTCAGTTTCTGCTTCATCACCACCCCCTCGGTCAGGTGACATGGAAGCAGTCTTCCCTGAGGTGCTGCTTAAGTTTTGAACCTCTTTAGTCTGCTTTGTTTTACTAGGTCCGGTTGTGTTTTGTTATTTATGAGTGTCCTCTAGGCTTCCAAGATCAGATACCTCGGTAGGGTTGGTGAGGATAAGGAGGTCAGTGGACCATTCCTTAATGATCTCTTCAAGATCGTCTTCTGTCAGTTTATAATATGAATGGAGTTGTTCTTTATGTGCATCTGCTCGCGTTGTAATGTAGGTGAAGTGGAGATATGCATTGAACTTCATTAAGGGTCGGAACCTATGTAAGGTATTCAGAGTCATGCGGGGCTCACTTTAGCTGGAGGTAGTATGTATGGAACACAACATTTGACTGCCATTATTTGTTCATATCAGTGGAATACCAAAGGGTAGCGAACTTCACCGCAAGTGGTTCAAATGGCTCTATGTCTGGGAAGGTTGCTCCTTCTGGCATCTCCCAGTAAAAATTGCAATGAGGACCAAGAGCCAGCTGAAATGAATTTCATAACCCTGATCTTATGCTTCTTGGTAATCTAGTTCCAACTAGTTAACTAGGTACTTCACCCAATTCATCTGTAGGCCTTCCACACACTTCCCTACGAGGTCAACGACAAAGCCAGTGACCTGTGTAGGTCGGTTATTTCTTACTAACTTGTCAACTATTAGTTTACATGTGAGGTTCACTGCGCCAATCTAGATGGAAGCTACCTTGTAGCCTCTTGTTCCCTTCTTGAAATCGCCATAGGTGTCCTTGATCTTCTATGCTAGTGCGCGATATGTGGATTTTCCTAAGTATAATTCATGTGGGTCAGGTCCTTGCATACTCAGGCCTGTGATATTGTGGATCAATGTTGGGTCAACTATAATGCGGTGGTCTAGTCATAAGTAGCCACCATGGTAACATGATAGTAGCAACTTGACATAGGCGTTGACTTCATGGTGTCTTCCAAAATGCAGTATCTTCATGACATTTAGTAGGGTGGACTGCATGAAGTCCATAGTCCACTATTGAGGGATGATATCTGAGTTTTTCCCTTTAGTTCTAGTTAGTTACTTGTATGGGGTGATCATACCATAGACCTTGCGATCCCTAAGGTTTAAGTCATTGAACTTCAATGCTGCAATCTTATCCTGGTCTATTCTAACTGAGCGTATCCCCTTCAGAAGGTATGTAGTAACTATGGTGTACTCAAAATCGCATGGTACACTATCACAATTCACTATGCCAGCCAGAGGCAGAATGTACTCGAGAAATATGGTTGGAATCAGTTTTTCATTTGTGAGGTCATCTTTATGCTTGGTTCTCTTTTCCATTGATGGTCGAGATGGTCCAGATCCATGAGCAGTCAACGAAGAAGATTACACCGTTCTTGTCGATGATGCTTGTACACCTGCAGACATCAACATGACTCTTTCAGTCATGAGGTCAATCAGAAATTCTTCGACAACTTTCTCTGCAATGCTCAACTCTTCTGACATACACACTCGGGGTTAACAATCTCAGGTTTGGGGAGTAATTTAGATACTGCAATGGGATAGAGGGAAATAACGCAATAATCATTGTGTAAAATCAATAATTCTGCAGGCTTGAATTCATGGTTAGCAAAAGTGTTCTCGGTTCATGGCCCAATGGGATAAATAGATAACTTGGTAACAGATCTCTTGCAACGGGCGAGAAGACTTCATTAACTATGTTCTATCCGTTACAATGCGGTCCAATGGTCTGCTGGCAAACCATAAATTCCTTTCCACCCGTTCGGAGGGTCGGACAAATGGTTATATCGTTACCAACGGTTATATTTATTTTCCATGGCGAAGTGCCATGTGACGTTGTTCTGATATTCCGATGAAGCTCCAATTTTGCAAATTTTCCTTTTGCGAAGTTCCCTCTAGAACCTTCTGTAACTTGTCGATCTTAGCTCTCTTCTTACTTAGCTTCCTATCCTTTTTCCCAGTGAGCTTCATCTCAGTATGCCTTTTTCCATTCTTATTCTTATCTTCTTTTGGCATAGTTACTTCGCACTGTTGAGATTCTTTTATAAGATTTGAGGGTGATACTTCTTCTTTATCGGGAATAGGTACTTCAATCTTCTGTGGGTTTTCTAGTGTTCTTGCAACTTTGACATCCGAGTCTCTGGTGTTAAATAGCTTCAGTATTTTCTTTAGTTCTTTCATCATTTGTGCGATCCTTCTAGTCATGAATTCTTTTAACTCTTGCTTCTGTTGTTCTAAAACTTCTTCTTCTTCTTTCCTTATGGCCTAATCTTTTTCAATCCAAGGTTTTCCAAGTAACATGGTAAATGGGGTGTTGTTCTCAATAAATTTAACAATCTCGAAATCATCTTCTGTCGAAGTCCCATTGGCATGCATAGGTATATGGGTGAGCTTTCCACACAGTTTTATCATCTTTCCTCTAAATAAACCTATTCCTCCCAATGAAGGAATCATAGAAGGCTTCCCTAAAAGTTCCCAAGTTCTTTTTGTCATGATATTCACCCATGTTTCCTCATCTATAACACAGTCAACATCGAAGTCTCATATTCTTGCTTCAAGGCATTCTTTTTCTTTAAAGACCTCTGATAAATTGATATGTCGGTGATCATTCAGGGTTTCTTTCATATGTAGCAATACTTTTTCTGACTCTTTATGGGGTTCTGCCATGTATGGATCTACCTGAGGGTTTCCTTGTCTCATGTTTATTCTTTCAATCTTAGCAATCATTCTAGGGAAATCCAATACTTCATGGTCCATAGCTTTGCAACAAAGACAACTAGGTCTTCTCCCAGGGAATTCCTTAGCAAAATGTCTCAGTTTTCTGCAACTGTAACAGAGGGTTAATCCTCTCTTTACTTTAAATGATCCCTAGCCTTTCCTATACTACACGTTAGGATCATGGTAACTAACCTGCAAACAATTCTTTCAAGGATCCTGCATACACTTTTCAGTCCAAACATTCTTTCTATGCATAGGTATAACATATATTTCATGATTCTTATCAGATCTACTCATATCAAACCTTCTTTCATCTATTAATGCCCTAGTTTTCAATCTAGGACAAAATCTATCAAACATACCAAGATCCATACTGTTGAAACAAAAATTTCCACTTATCTTACTTCTACAAAGCACAAAGCTTTAAGATCTAGAACTTTTCACTATTCTTACCTTTATTAGAGCATAGAGCTTGCAGATCTTACCTCTTTTCTTCAGATCGGGATTATTTATTAAGCACAGAGCTTTATAAATTGAGTAGAATACTATGCACTAGAGTGGCATATCTATGCATAGAGCTTCCACAGTTTCAGTTCGGATCTTTGCACAAATCTTCTTCTTCCTCAGTTCCCAGCAATCAAAGTTTCAAGTCCCGACAACAGAACCATTTGTTGGCACAGGAGAAGACCCATGGTTCAACACTACAACAACGCACCAACAAAACCCTAACTACCAGACCTTTCGACAACACCTGCAAAGAAGATGAAGTCTCACCTGAGGTAAAGGTAGGGGTGGTTGTAGGACTCAGATGTCTACAACCTTAGTTGGGACACAAATATGTGATTATAATACTTAACAGAGCACTTAGCACCGATAGTTCATCAATATTTAACCACGATCTACTACGCATATGGAATAGAGCATCACATCATTCACTCAGATCTGATGTATCTAAGCACTTATAATAAAGATGTAGATTAAATCTAGCAGATTCAAGCACTAAGCATATTCACATAGGTCAGATCTACATTCACATACATCATTAGCACAAAGAATAAATAGATCTATCTATATATATCAAAGAACTTAGCAATTAAAGACATAAACACATCAAGGCATTGCACAGATCAGAGCAACACAACATATACGTAGTTCACCCCCACCCTGGGGCTACATCCACAAACTTTTCTTCTTTATTATCTTCAATCAATCATCTGCATGCACAGAGCCACAAAAACCCTACTCCGCATAGGACAGGAGATTTGTGCGCACCTCGCCAGATTCTCCTTCCTCGAGATAGGTTTATGCACAAAGCCTTCTACGGTCTCTTACAATGACTTGCCCTTAGATCTGCAAGTCCCACATAGCATGCACAAAGCACTTATAACTCTTGATCACACAGATCCAACTCTAGCACTTAGCATACTGGCCTCTTCCTACATCGCCTAGATATCTATTTATACATTACAAAATAGACCTAAACATGGGTAAACCCATGGGTCGACATCCCATACCCGTTACATAATCCCAAATCCCAAAAAGGACCCAAAAAGGGGTCGAGATCCCGTGATCTCTACTTTGTATTGCGCTTCGTCTTCGAAAGACTGTCAAAGTCCGAAAATAGGTCAAACTTGACCAAGGATCTCCCAAAACTTGGTCAAGGGCCAACAAGGGTTTCCTACCTAGTTTACTCTTACACCCAGTGCAACTAATTCTAGAGACTAATTATTGTTGCTTCAATCTAGTTCTACTTGAAAATATGGTTTATATTATGAGGTTTTGAACTAATCACGGATTAAATGGTTGTCTCTTTGATATGGAGGCCTATTTTATTCAGCATCATGAGTGACGACATGATCCCTTGATTTATTCCCTCTCATTTCTTGATTGAAACATTCTTAGAGTTTTGAAGGTGGACCAATTATGGAGGGTCAAATATCTCTTGGGTCATGGGACTACAATCAATATTTGTAAAATAGTGGTGTGCAATAAAAATTAAGCTACCAACAAAATGTTAGTTCTCATTATTTTTGTTATCACATAGAGTTTTCAAGAGTCTTGTGTGTTTGTCGTTAATACCTAAGTCTGTATTCTTGCTCTGTCTCTCTCTCCTTCTCATAGGCTAGGTCTTAAAACTTTTCCCTTTCGACTGATAAAATCGTTTTTGGTTGCCCCCTTTTGTTTTTAAGAGCCATGGTTTCCCTCGATGTCATTTATGAAGAAGTCTCGACCCCAAGCCCCTTTGTTTTTCTCCAAGGGTGAACACTCGTCTCCTGTTTCCAGTCACTGGTCTCCATGTTTTCCCAGCCCACAACCAGTCATCCAAATCCTTGTTCACACAGGTCGCAACCATGGACACAAAGTGCAGCATTCAAAGAAACCCATTTTGGGCTTAAAATGAAAATAGGTGGGCACAGTTTTCAATAGTGGAAATCCCCTATGAAGTTCACATTAATGGCTCAAGGGCATTCAAAATCTCAAAATTGCACCAAGTATAGCGAAGAGAAAAAGTCCAAAGTCCCGGAGCCCGAAGCGAGCATGAACCATAGATCTCAAGGGGGACAGGTGGCTACCAATCCGAGGCTTCGTGGAAATGAGCTTAAGAAGATTTGAAGTGAGAAGTGTGTAAAGTTCCCAAAGAGCCGAAGCCCAGACTCCCGAAGCAATTATTGACCATTGATCTCAAAATCAATAGGAGCCACTGATCTTGGCAGCAGTACCTCTAGAATCCTTGAAGTGCTTAAGGTCCCCAAGTGAATCTCGGTCATCCGATTGAAGAGGCCACACGTCATCAAATCCGCCACTTTGTAATTTTTCTATTTCGAAGAATCATGGAAGTCATTTATTGAAAAAAACTGAAGGGCTGAAGCCCAAAGCACCGAATGCCTGAAGTGTTGAAGCTGTCGAAGTGGCTGAATTCTCGAGCTCTTGAAGTAATCCACGCCATCTAGGCCAAGGGGGGAACGTTGAGGCAGATCCATTGCTTCAAAGTTTGAAGCTTCAGAGAATCATGAAAGTCAATTATTGAAAAACCCCAAAGGGTCGAAGTCCCAAAGTCCTGAAGAGTCGAAGCCGCTGAAGTGTCAAATTCCCAAAGAGATGAAGCCGCCGAAGCGCCAAATTTCGGAAGTTCCGAAGTCTCATAAGTTCTGAAGTGTTGAAGTTTCCTAAGTGCTGAAGTGCCGAAGCTACCTAAGTCTCGAAGCCTCCAAAGTGTTGAATGGACAAAGTGTCGAAGTACGTGGCACACTCACCAGTCAAGACATGTGGCGCTCATTCTAGGTCACTTGGGTGTTGTCAGTGCTCTGTAATTTGCCCAAGGCTATGGGGGAAATCACGGAGGTAACATCAAACCACTTGGAGTCCTAGATCTAGCCATCCAAGACTCAGAGAGGGCTCTCTCTGTTTAATCTAGATTGGTTTGGAATAAGATATTAGGCTATTTATGATAGATTTGGTTTTGGTTTTTTAAATGCTTGGTTGGAACAACACGAGAAAACCACTGGGAAATGGAGTCAAAGAGGATGAGGTGATCAATTTTGACTTAAAAAGGCCAAATTAGACTAATAAATCCAAATTTTAGGTTAAAAACAAAACCAAAAACTTTTCCATATATCACTTTTTTTCCATACAAACCAACTATTCATAATTTCTTGCCTAAAATGCACTGGAATTTTAACTTGCTTTGAAGTTCACATGCGAGGTACTTGGCTTATGCTTTTTCAAAGTCGAGCGCTTTCTGTCACCTTCACTATGCATCATGAGCAATAGCGTTATGAGAAATCTTCTTTATGCTTGAAGTAGATATCAGTCAGAATACTAATTTCCTATAATTTATAGGGTCCTAACAGGTGCAACATGTGTCACCCTTATTTTCATGACACATCAGCAGTCGTAACATCATATGAAGTCAAGCCGCCACATCACTTTGGCGATTTTTCCTCTGGGATATTTTTCATGTTTCAATTTTGAGATTTCCGAAGTCCGGAGACCCGAAAGGATCTCAGTCGTTGATCCGCCGAGGGCCACGGGTCATCAGATCCAAGGCTTCGGATAAATGCATATGGGGAAATATTAGGTTTGAGATTTAATGATTCCAAAGTCTAGAGACCCGAAAGGATCTCAACCTTCAATCCTTGAGGGCCATGCCTCATCAGATCCATAGATCTGGAGGATTTGCCTGAAGGCAAATAAAGTTTGAAATTTGAGTTTTCTGAAGTCTGGAGACCCGAAAGGATCTCAGCTGTTGATCCGTCAAGGGCCATGCGTCATCAGATCCAAGGCTTCAGATAAAATAATTAGGGGAGGGAGAAGTTTTAGATTTGAATTTCCCTAAATCCGAAGACACGAAGGGATCGTAGTCGTCGATCTGTGAGGGCCACATGTCATCAGATCCAGTGCTTCAGATAAAAGCTGTTGAAATAAGGTTTAAGATTTGAATTTCCCGAAATTTGAAGACCCGAGAGGATCTCAATCGTTGATCTATGGAGGCCACATGTCGTTAGATCATTAGCTCTGGATAAAAGCAGTAGAAGGCAGAGGAAGTTTTAGGTATGGAAAGTACTAATCCCAAATCGCGAAGCAAATTGCAGTCGCCGATTTCAAAGGGTGTAGATCCAATCCGTCAATCTAAAAGTGCCAGAGTTGATCCATTGGTCAAAGGGCCTCATCCTAGATCGCAAGATCAGTGGTCACGCTCCATTGCGGGGTTGGAAGGTGCATAGGATTTAAAATTTTGAGGGCGGACCGCAATCAGAACCATGGTTTTGAGAAAAGGACGTGTGGTGGCTCCTGGTGAATTGAGGGGGGGAAATCATTTTGGTTTCAAACCACTCTTGTTCACGCCCAAAATCACGTGTTGGCATAGGGTCATAGCCCTAGGTCACATCTAGGAGGGAGCCAAAGGAAAAGGACCTAACACCCAAAGCCCTGGAGTGCTTGGTACATGGCATCCGTCAGCGTAGACATGTGGCACCCTTATCAGTCATGACACGTGGCGTTCATATAGCACTGACACATGGCACTCATTTCAATCATTTTTAGATATGCCTTCAGCATATTTTCGAAGTGACACATGTCACCTCTACGTCCATGTCACATCAAAATGATGACTTCATGCCTCCACATTAGATCATCCTTCGGGAGGTGTTATTGTTCAGTGCCAAAAGTAGCATCCCATCCCAAAGCACACTTTTGGCAGATCCCAAAGTTGGTGGGCAATTAAGCTTGGCGGTGGTGCCAAATATGGAAGGTGTGCCCAGATCACATATTGCGTCCAGATCTATGGCCATGGTCCATTGCAGGGACGCAACATGTTTGGGAGATAATTTTCTTGAGTGGTCCCACAATTGAAACCATGGTATGGCGAAAGTGCTACGTGACAGAAGGTGGTGAATTGCGGGCTCAAAAGCGCTGTGAACCCAAACCACCTTTGAGCGGCTCCACAATCACATGCTTATTTAGCATCCTATCCAAGAGAAGCACGTGGCCACCCCCTGAGCATTAAGCCTCATTTCAATCCCGAGAAAAGGCATTTAATGAAAATAGAGCCGGTGGTTGAAGCCTCGGCTCACTCCATAAATGGAGGGCATGGAAGGTCCAGTCGTGGGGATTAAACCGTTAGCCCATGGTACCCCTGTGGGTAGATTTTACTGAAGACCCATGCCGATCTGAGCTCATGTCTAATATAGGGATGCATGTTTGGTCTGACAGAAGAAAGTGTCGATGCAAAGCTTTGATTGTAGGGACCAGGTCACACTCTTGATAGTGGTGAATTGATTCGAGTATAAGTAGTTATTTTTGATATTTTTTTAAGGTCATCAACTAGTTGATCAAAGCTGCCTTCATTGTAATAGTTTGATGCCATAATTTTTCTCTGGTTATGTATCACATTAGAGACTTTTTCATTAATAGAAATCATCCTCTTTTCATCTCTTTGTTCAAACTGTGCTAAAATTCTCGGGCATGGAGGATCCAGTCGAGGGTTGTGTTTCTATTGAAATGTAGGTTTGATTACAGTAGTGTCTTGACCGGTTTTAGTCATCTTCTTTGTTGTCTTATTTCTCCTCACACTGAAGGACTCGGGCACGGAGGATCCAGTCGAGTGGTCTTAGTTTCATTGTGATGTGGGTTTGATTACTATGTTGTTGTGACTGTGTTACTTTGACATATTTCAGTGTTTGAAGCTTTGAGTTCAATTATGTTATTGAGATTGAGTTTTTCTTCACCTATTTTCTTGAAAGTCGGATTCCCATAGTAGTTTTTTTCACCTCTCTCACTAAGTCTTCCATCTGCTCACATTTAAACTCAATTTACTGACTGAAGCTAATGAGGCCCTCACTTCCCTGTGCATTGCTTGTCTAGTTCTGTGTTGAAATCATTCTTGTATTGAGTTTAGTCCATTTGACCTCCACTCATAAATCAAACATCCACCAAACACTCGGATGGGTACTGGGATTGTCCTCTCATAATCTAAGGGTGACTCTCAGTGCTAACATTCTTGGTGTCACTGTCAGGGAACGAATTGAAGACTTTTCCCTGGGTAAGAATGACAAAGAAATTATGATTCTAAAGGTGCATCATATGTCAGCACCATTGAATATTTCATCTTGCACTTGGTGACTCCACTGTTTCAGTTTTGGCTCCAAAAGGAAGACACACGAGGTCTACTCCACAGTTGCCTCTAGCAACACCTGAAGTTGACCCAGAGAAAATTATCAGAAAGGGAAAGACCTCTCAAGAAGGTACTTCAACTGTTGTACCAGTTGACTCTAGTAATTTACATAATCCTTCTTTTAAAACTCCAGTAGCTGCTTCTAATTCTCCTATTATACCATCTGTTGGAGTTTCAAGAATTTTAAATTTTGGGAGTTTTCCTGTTGATTTCTTCCCTCCTAGTCTCAGTTTGGAAGGAAAAACCTTTGACACCCCTATTTCCCCTGAATTTGTACAATGGTTTAGACCCACGATCTCAGAAGAATTCCCCATTCTGGGTCTTACTCCTCCTCCCCCTATTAGAGTTGTTTCATTTACAGAAGGGGAAACCTTTGTCCCCTCA
The DNA here is from genome assembly GCA_010110895.2 of Picea sitchensis. Taxonomy (NCBI): domain Eukaryota; kingdom Viridiplantae; phylum Streptophyta; class Pinopsida; order Pinales; family Pinaceae; genus Picea; species Picea sitchensis. The sequence continues at coordinate 64,669 of SNQJ01S0153970.1, forward strand.
ATCCCTGTAGCATTCTCCCCCATCACTCAGCCATTTCCTTTCTCTCCCAGAAGCACAGTTCTAGTCTCACCTGTCCAAACTCCATCTCCTCCTAGTTCTCCTCTAGTTCACATCCAAATGGAAGGTGCTAATCCCCCTAGGAACATAATGGATTCCATAGTGGTTGCTAGATATGCCCCTCTCATTTTACCTCAGCCTACGAATGCTCTCCCAGCTAGTGGCTACCTTAAGTAGTTGCCCAAGTTCATAGGTGAGGAAGACATAACTGCAGAAGAACACCTTGCAGCCTTTTATAGTTATGCAAATAATTATGTCATTGTGAATGAAGATGTATGGATGAGATTTTTTGTTCATAGCCTTGATGGTGAGGCTAGGAAATGGTTTAGGGCCTTGGCTCCTGGATCTATTGATGGGATTGAAGCCCTAGATGATGCGTTCTTAAGACATTGGGGGGATAAAAAAGATTTCCTTTAATATATTACAAAGTTTGGATCACTTAAGAAAGAAGACGGGGAATTTGTTTCTGAATTCTCAAAGAGGTTTAATAAAATGCATAATAAAATTCCCACAGAGATTAAGCCTACTAAAACCTCTGCCAAGATTACTTATGCTAGTTCTTTCGACCCTGAGTTCTGTATCCTGTTGAGAGAAAGAAGAGCTACCTCCTTGGATCATATGCAATATGCGGCCCTTGAGGTAGAGTCCAATATATTGACAGTTGACAAACTTAGGAGTAAGGCTAATAGAGACAGAAGAAAAGAGAGGTCTGAAGCTTCAACCTCTAGTTCCTCTACTTCCCACCCTCAAGTAGATGAATTGACCAAGATGGTAAAATCACTTTCTGCTGAGGTGGAAAGGTTGAAGTTGGAAGGAAATAAGAGCTATAGGAATCCCCGGAATGCTGATAATAGGGGTAACTTCAAAAGACCAAATAATGCCCCTCATATCATCTAAAGAGATCAAAGAAACATGGATAGGGATGATCATAAAATCCACGCTCCTCTCCAAAATAACCTGGTTACTGATGAAAAAAAAGAGGAAGAAGATGCTGACCTTGAAATCCATTGTCTTGGAGACACCTCCTCATTTCCTCACTTAACCCAATATGCATATGAAGAGTCTCTCATGGATAGCCAACTAAATGAGTTGATCAAGGGGGAAAAGACCAACAACAATCCAAATAGATATAGCCTGAGGTCTAAGAAGAAATAAGGGAATATTGATATTTTCGATCATCTTGCTAGAGCAGAGAAGCCTGCTAAAGATGTGGTAGGAAACAATAAAGAAAAGGAGGCACAAACCCCTCACTAGTGGTCAAAATCCCTATCCCAGAAGTGAAGGAGATTCCGAAGTCTCCCTCCTCTTTTATCTTTGAGCATGAGATTCAAAATATTAGGATCCCTGTACCTTTGTCAGAGTTAGTCAAGCATGAGGATTTCAAAAGGTGCCTCTCCAAAATGTTACATCCTGAACCTTCATCTCATTCCACAGACTCAATCAACCTCCAAGATGAAAATCCATATGTCATACTATGGCCTTTGGTAGAGGATAGAGATGATTCCTAACCTCCTTTTTATACATCATTGAATATTCATGACAAAGTGTTGCATAACTGCCTAATGGATTCAGGAGCATCTCACAATCTCATGCCTAATATTGTCATGGATGAACTTGGGTTGGAGGTCATAAAAGCTTACCATGACCTGTATTTATTCGATTCCAGAAAGGTGAAATGTCTCGGGGTTATTAAGGACATGGTTGTCTCCTTGTTTCAATTTCCAATGAAGAGTGTGGTCATGGAAATTGTGGTAGTTGATGTTCCCCCTAAGTTTGGGATGCTCTTCTCTACATCCTGGATTAAAATACTAGGTGGAACTTTGCAAATGGATCTTTCATATGCCACCATTCCTGTGTTTGGAGGGGAACATAGAAGGATTTATAGGGAAGCACAAATTTCCTACATTATCAGTGATGAAGCAAATCCCATCAACCACCCCATTTTCTCAGTCAATACTGATTTATGAACCAATATATTGCAGCTCTCCGATGTTCCTCAACCACCTATCGAAATAAGAAGGAAACCCATTACCTTTTGTGAATATCCTTCCCCCAAGACCTCTGTTTGGAAAATATTTTTTGATGGAGCATCTTCTAGGGAAGGCATTGGTACTGGAGTGGTTTTTATTTCCCCTACCCAAGAGACCATATTTCTATTCTGCAAGTTGGAATTTGAAACAACAAACAATGTGGCAGAATATGAGGATCTTGTCTTGGGTTTGAGAGCTGCCAAAGACATGAAAATTGAGGAGCTGGCAGTGTTTGGAGACATTGATATGATTGTTCATCAAGTCAAAAATTTGTATCAGGCTAATCACCCAAGGTTAAGAGCCTATAGAAATGAAGTATGGGATATGATCGGCATTTTCTTCTTCGATTTTAAAATTTCATTTGTTCCAAGGGAGGAGAACTCTGTGGTAGATTCCTTGGCGGTCTCAGCAAGCAATTTCAAGGTCCTTTTGCCCCATAACTCAAGTATGAGGCGGAGATAAAATACCAACCCTCTATTCCTGACAATGTCAAACATTGGAAGGTCTTTGAGGATGATATTGAGATAAAGAAGTTCCTTGAGACTGTGGATGAATTTTCTGATATGCATATTGATCAAGATCAGGATGATGAAGAAATCCCTCATATTGATGTTTTTCTAAATAAAATCACTCATCATCATATTGTTCAGTTGCCTAGCAAACATATTCCAAAGGGGCTGGTCCCTTTGGAGAGATTGTTTGACGGAAATGATGTTGTTGTAAAGGTTGAAGGAGAAACAAAAGAGGCTGATGTGACCGAATGCAATCTGGGAACAAAGGAGGACCCCAAATGGGTCAAGTTGTCCAACAAATTATCAAAGGAACACAGGGATGAGTATGTCATGCTTCTGAAGGAGTTTGCTGATGTATTTTCTTGGAAATACAAGGATTTGAGAACATATGACACCAACACCATTGAACACAAAATCCGTTTGAAGGAATATGCCAAGCCTTTCAAGCAGACACTAAGACAGATAAATCCCATGCTGCTACAGATTATGGAAAAGGAGGTAAAGAAGCTGTTGCATGCGTAGATCATCATCCCCTTGAGATTTTCTGAGTGGGTGGCTAATTTAGTGCTTGTGAGGAAGAAGATTGGGGAAATTGGGTTGTGTGTTGATTTCAAGAATTTCAACAAGAGCTCCAAGAAACATAACTACCCCTTGCCAAAAATGGAGCACATTTTGCAGCGAGTGACTGGTTCATCCACGATGTCTATGGTCGATGGTTTCTCTGGGTACAATCAGATCTTTGTCTTGCCTGAATATAGAGAGAAGACAACTTTCACAACTCCTTGGGGCACATTCATGTATTCTAAAATACCCTTTGTACTGATGAATGCAGGAGCAACCTTCCAGCGAGCCATGGACATTTCCTTCATTGGAGAAAATGACAAATTTGTAGTCATCTATCTGGATGACATTACAATATTCTCCAGGTTTGATAAACAGCATTGTCATCATCTAAAGAAGGTTTTCCTGAAATGCAGAAGGTTTGGCCTCTCTCTCAATCCTAAGAAGTCTTTGTTTTCCATGCAAGAGGGAAAATTGTTGGGGAATATTGTGTCAGCTGAAGGGGTGAAGATTGATCCAAGCCGAGTAGAGGCCATCCAGTCCTCGTCTTTTTCTAGATCTAGGAAAGAGGTTCAGTCTTTCTTAGGTAAAATCAATTTTTTGAGGAGGTTCATTTCTAATTTTTTTGAGTTGGTTAAATACATTAAAACCATGCTCAGAAAGGGGAATGAAGTGAAGTGGACTGCTAAGTCCATAAATTATTTCAACAAGATCAAGAGGGCGTTGATTGAAGCACCTGTGCTCATCAGCCATAACTATTCCAAGGAATTTCTGTTTTTTTCTTTCGCTTCATCTGATACATTAGTTGTTGTTTTTCTACAAATAAATATAGAAGGGCTGGAGCAACCTATTTCATTTTTCAGTAGAGCATTGAGAGATGAAAAAAGGAGATATGAAATCATGGAGAAGCAGGCTTATGCTTTGGTGAAATCCCTCTAGGATTTTAGAATCTATATTCTGCACTCAAATATTATTGCATATGTCACCTCAGACTCAGTAAAGGAGATAATGATCCAGCCTAATATAGATGGGAAAAGGAGAAAGTGGATTGCAAACATTTTAGAGTTTGGCCTGGAAATCAAACCCACTAAATTGGTGAAAGGCCAAGGTTTATCCAGGTTATTGGCCGAATCAAATTGCAAGGCATTGGGGGTTAATTTCATGAATGTAGACTCAGGAAATAAAAAAACTGAGATTGTTGGTGAGGACTCTCATGTCAGCCCCAACTGAGAATAATTCCCTTAGTATAAAGACATCATATACTTCCTGCAGAAGTTGAGGCCTCCAGATGGTTTGGACAAAAACAAGGTGAGAGCCTTGAAGATGAAAGCAATCAAGTATTGTATCATTGATCAAATTTTGTACTGGAAGGACCCTCTAGGAGTTCCATTGAGATGTGTGGACCCACAAGAAGCCCAGAAAGATATGACTAAATTGCATGACAACTCATGTTGGGGGCATCATTTTTGGAGGACCACAGCTTATAAGGTCCTCAGAGTTGGGTATTTCTGGCCCAGTCTATTTACTGATATTTGTGCAAAGATCATAGCTTGTGCCAAGTGTCAAAAGTTTGTTGGAAATCAACAGCTCAAGTCTTTGCCTTTGAAACCTGTAATGGCTTCTGAACCTTTTTAGCAGTGGGGTTTGGACTTCATTGGAGAGATCCACCCAACCTCAAGTGGCCAACATAAATGGATCTTGACTGCAACTAAGTATTTTACCAAAAGGATAGAAGCCATCCTTACAATGAGCACCTCCCACAAGGTGATCATAAATTTCCTTGAAGACATCATCTCCATATTTGGTTGTCCAAGCAAAATTGTTACAGACAATGATACCTCTTTTAGAGTTGGGCCATTAATTAATTTTTGTGAGCAGTATGGGATCACACTAGTTCATTCTACTCCCTACTACCCTCAAAGAAACAGTTTAGCAGAGTCTTCTAACAAGAGACTCATAAATATCATCAAAATACTGTTAGAAGACAACAAGAAGGCCTAGGATTCAAAGCTAAAGTTTGCATTGTGGGCTAATAGAGTTACAACCAAAAGGTCACTTGGCATTTCCCCCTTTCAGCTGGTGTATCGCGTTGAGACAATTTTTCCTGCTCAGCTTGATTTTCCTGTGGCAAAGTTTCTCTAGGAATATCAAGGAGAACTTGATGACATTGTCAGGAGGATACTGCAGTTGGTAGAAGTGCAACAGACTAGGGAGTAGTTGATGGATAAGGCACAAGATCATCAACAAAAGATAAAGTGAGCCTTCGATAAGAAGACAAGCAAGGAATATTTTCAACCGGGGGATCTGATGCTCAAATGGGATGCTCCCACGCAGGACTAAGGAAAACATGGTAAATTCGAATCCCTATGGATTGGTCCCTTCAAGATTTTTGAAATATTTCCCAATAACACTTATAAGTTGCAGAATTTGGAGGATTCTAAAGTTTTAGGTGGCCCTGTCAATGGGCATTTTCTAAAGAAATTTTTTGTTTAGGCCATGAATGACATCCCACCGTTGTAAATACCACTCCCTTTTTGTTTTCATTTTTAGTTTTTTCATTTTTATAAGAGATTCCATAACCCAAAGCTAAGGCACTGGAGTTGCGTGTTCTTGGCAGCTCGCAGGGAGCATGCCATCTCCTGTGGAGCCAAATGTTATCACATAGAGTTGTCAGGAGTCTTGTGTGTTTGTCATTAATACCTAAGTCTGTATTCTTGCTCTGTCTCTCTCTCCTTCTCGCAAGCCATGTCTTAAAACTTTTCCCTTTCGACTAATAAAATCGTTTTTGGTTTCCCCCTTTTGTTTTTAAGTGCCCTGGTTTCCCTTGATGTCATTTCTAAAAGAAGTATCGACCCCAAGCCCCTCTGTTTTTTTCCAAGGGTGAACACTCGTCTCATGTTTCCAATCACTGGTCTCCTTGTTTTCCTAGCCCACAGCTAGTCGTCCAAATCCTTGTTCAAGCAGGCCACAACCATGGACACAAAGTACAACATTCAAAGCAACCCATTTCGGGCTTAAAATGAAAACAGGCGGGCTCAGTTTTCAATGGTGGAAATCCCTGTGAATTTCAAATTAACGGCTCGCGGGCGTCTGAAATCTCAAAATTTCACCAAGTATAGTGAAGAGCAAAAGTTTGAAGTCCCAGAGCCTGAAGAAAGCATGAACCATAGATCTTGAGGGGGACAAGTGGCTACCGATCCGAGGCTTTGGGGAAATGAACTTCAGAATATTTGAAGTGAGAAGTGTGTAAAGTGATCGAATAGCCGAAGCCCGGACTATCGAAGCAATTATTAACCGTTGATATCAAAATTGACATGAGTCATTGATCTTGGCGCCAGTACCTCCAGAAGCCCTAAAGTGCTTAAGGTACCCAAGTGAATCTCGACTGTCCGATTCAAGAGTCCACGCGTCATCAAGTCCGTCGCTTCATAATTTTTCTACTTCAGAGAATCATGGAAGTCATTTATTGAAAAACCCCGAAGGGACGAAGCCCGAAGCACCGAATGCCCAAAGTGTCAAAGCTTCCGAAGTGGCCAAAGTCCTAAGCTCCTGAAGTAATCTGGACCATCTAGGCTAAGGGGGGCACGTGAAGGTAGATCCCTTGCTTCGGAGTTCAGCACTTCGGAGAATCATGAAAGTCAATTATTGAAAAATCCTAAAGTTCTGAAGCCCGTAGCGTCGAAGGGCCGAAGTCCTGAAGTCCTGAAGAGCCGAAGCCGTCGAAGTGCCGAATTTCTGAAGAGCCAAAGCCGCCAAAGTGCCAAATTACCAAAGTGTCGAAGTGTCGAAGCTGCCTAAGTCCCGAAGCCTTTGAAGTGTCGAAGTACGTGGCACACTCACTAGTCAGGACACACGGTGCTCATTCCATGTCACTTGGGTGTAACACATGTGACCATTCTTTTCATGACACATTAGCAGTCGTGACATCATATGATGTCAAGTCGCCATGTCACTTCGGAGATTTTCCCTCTGGGAGATTTTTCATGTTTCACTTTTGAGATTTCTAAAGTTCGGAGACCCGAAAGGATCTCATCCATTGATTCGTCGAGGGCCATGCATCATCAAGTCCAAGGCTTCAGATAAATGCAGATGGAGAAATATCGGGTTTGATATTTAATGTTTTTGAAGTCCGGAGACCTGAAAGGATCTCAACCATCAATCTGCAAGGGCGACACGTCATCATATCCATAGCTCCAAAGGATTTTCTTGGAGGCAAACAAAGTTTGAAATTTCAAAGTTTGAAGTCCAAAGAAACGAAAGGATATCATTCGTTGATCCATCAAGGGCCACGCAACATCAGATCCAAGGCTTCAGATAAAATCATTGGGGGTGAGAGAAGTTTGAGATTTGAAATTCCCTAAATTCGAAGACTTGAAGGGATCGTAGTCGTCGATCTGCGAGGGCCACGCGTCATCATATCCAGGGCTTCAGATAAAAGTTGTTGAAATAAGGTTTAAGATTTGAATTTCCTGAAATCCGAAGACCTGAGAGGATCTCTGCCATTGATCTATGGAGGCGACGCATCGTCAGATCCTTAACTATGGATAAAAGCGACATAAGGAAGAGGAAGTTTGAGGTTTGAAAAGTTCGAAGCCCAAATCGCAAGAAAATCACGGTCGTTGATTTTAGAGGGTGTAGATCTGATCCGTCGATCTGAAAGTGCTAGAGATAAGTCATTGATCAAAGGGCCTCATTCTAGATCGCAAGATCAGTGGTCACACTCCATTGCGGGGTAGAAAGGTGTGTTAGCTTTAAAATTTTGAGGGCGGGCCGCAATTAGAACCATGGTTTCGAGAAAAGAACATGTGGCGGCTCGTTTTGAATTGTGGGGGGGGAAAGAAGTTTGGTTTCAAACCACTCTTGGTCATGCCCGCAATCACGTGTTGGCATAGGGTCATAGCCCTAGTTCACATCTAGGAGGGAGCCAAAAGAAAAGGAGCTAATGCTCGAATCCCTAGAGTGCTTGGTACATGGCAGTCGTCAACGCAGACCTGTGGCACCTTTATCAGTCATGACACATGGATTTCGTCTAGCGCTGACACATGGAACTCATTTCAAGCATTTTTAGATATGCCTTCAGCCTGTTTTCGAAGTGACACATGTCACCTCTTCGTCTGTGTCACATCATCATGGTGACATCAGGCCTCCACATCATATCATCCTCCAAAAGGTGTTATTGTTTAGCGCCAAAAGTAGTGCCCTATCCCAAAGCACACTTTTGGAAGATCCCAAAGTTGGTGGGTGATTAAGCTTGGTGGTGGTGCCAAATCTGGCAGGTGCACCTAGATCGCATCCAGATCTACAACCATGGTCCATTGCAGGGACACAACTATTGATTAAGGTTGGTTGTCATTGATGTCAACCCTTGAAGAAAGCCCCTTAGCACAAAGGCTTGGGTAATGGAACCAATATTGTTTGATGTAAATATGACTCATTATTGTTTTGTCATGGTTGAAAAGAAGTAAATATGGATGAAATCCAAAGTGGTCCCCTTATGGTGAAAGCCCTCACGGGAAGACGCTTTGTGGAGTAAGAGAACCCATGCTTGATTGTGGAATAATGAGATGAAGGAAAGTGATTTTGTCAAGGAAAATATCCTAGATGGATAGTGTGTTGGATTACTGAGAGGGGGGGTGAATCAGTAATAGAGCAATTTAACCATATAATCCAAGTGTTATA
>SNQJ01S0153971.1:0-22725 GCA_010110895.2 Picea sitchensis
GAAGGTTAAAAGTAATTCTTGAAGGGTCATGATCTGCATGCAAGTTTAAACCCTAGCTTGTTAGTCCGTAGGGTATAATTTCCCAACAACATTCACCCATGTAAATCGACTGCTATCAAACTCGAATTTGAGAAACTTCTTAAAGCCGGCTTTATTTATCTGATGGCTCTCACAGACTAGGTTTCCAATCTTGTCTCGATCGACAAGAAATAAGGCACAATTCGTGTTTGCATTGATTATAGGGATATCAATAAAGCTTGTCCCAAAGAAAACTTTCCTACCCCTTTAGTCGATCAGATTGACGACGATTGCGCCGGAAGTGAAATCTTCTCTCTCATGGATGGTTTCTCTAGCTATAATCAAATCAACATTGTTCCCAAGGATCAACATAAGACTACTTTTATTTGTCCTTGGGGTACTTTTGCCTATCAGAAACTCCCTTTCGGTCTCAAGAACGCTGGTGCAACTTTTCAACGCGCTATGTCTTATGCTTTCCATGATATAAAGCACATCGTTCAACCATATTTGGATGATTTACCCACTCACTCAATGCGTTGAGTCGATCATCCAACCCACCTCCGAGCCATTTTCGTCCGTTGTCGATTCTACCGTATACGTTTGAATCCTCATAAGTGCATTTTCTGCATGGAATCTGGCCAACTTATCGGTTTTATCGTTTCGCATCAAGGGATCTAGGTGGATCCTTTAAAGGTTGAGGCAATCCTTAATCTCCCTCCTCCTTCTACACTTCGTCAGTTGCAAAGTTTGCAGGGGAAAGAAAACTTTCTTCATCGTTTTATCCCCAATTATGCTGAGATAACTCGTGGATTTACGTGCTTACTTAAAAAGGGGTCTGAGTTCATCTGGGATACCATCGCCAATTATGATTTTGAAGCTTTGAAATTATCCCTAATGCATGCTCTGCTTCTCTTTCCCCCCGATTACAGTCGTGATTATTTCCTCTACCTTTCTGCCTCGGATTACACCATTGGTATGGTTCTCATCCAAGAGGATGATGCTAACGACGAACATGTTATATACTACTTGAGTAGAAGTCTAACGTCTACTGAAATCAAGTATTTACATGTCGAAAAACTGGCCTTGGATTCCGTCCAAGCCGTCCAATGCTTCCGGCACTATATCCTCTCGTGCAAGACTACAGTGATTTCCAACTGCAGCCCTATGCAACACATTCTCACACGTCAATTGCTAGGGGGAAAATACTCCAAATGGATTGTGATACTCCAGGAGTTTGAATTGGAATTCGAACATGCCAAGTCCAAGAAGTCCTTAGTATTTGCTGAGTTGATCTGCGACTTTCCCCATTCTGAAATGGAAAATGTAGCAGCTGATTCATTACCCGATGAATCCCTTTCCCTTATTAGCACTGATGATATTTGGTATGGTGATATCATTATATATCTCCAAACCCAGACTTTCTAGCCAACTTTGTCTAGTACTAATCGACGTCGCATACTCTATCAAGCCCGTCAATACATTATCCTCGAGGATACTTTTTATCGTCGGGGGATTGACTCTGTTTTTCGACGCTGTCTAACATTTGACGAAGCTGAGAAAGCTCTGAATGACTGCCGTTCTGGAGCCTGTGGTGGTCATATGTCTGGGTATGCTACTGCCCAGAAGATTTTACGAGCAGGGTTATTTTGGCCTTCTTTATTTAACGACTGCATAATCTCCATTCAAAAGTGCCATGCTTTCCAGACCTATAATAACAAGATACGGTCACATCTTGCTCCTCTTCAACCTGTGGTATCCATTGGTCCCTTTGCGAAATGGGGCATAAATTTCATGACATGTCACCCTCACTCGGCCGAGGGGGCATGGATATATTATTATATTCATCGATTACTTTACGAAATGGGCCGAGGCGATGCCGACATTTGACAACACTGGAAATACCGCATCATTATTCATTTTTAATCATGTCATAGCTCGTTTTGGTGTTCCCCAAGCTATCTTCACCGATCATGGTAGCCACTTTAGAAACTTCATGATGTCCAAACTTATTGAAAAGTTGGGTCTTTTCCATGATAACTCAACGCCCTATTACCCCCAAGCCAACGACCAAGTTGAAGAAATTAAAAAAGTTCTCATAACTATGCTTCGACGAATGATAGGGATTCACAAAACAAGTTGGCACACAATATTGTTTTCGACATTGTGGGATTACCGGAGATTAGTCAAGTCTGCTATTGGGTCTACACCTTTCCACTCAGTCTATGGTTTGGAATCTATTCTCCCGATTGAATGTGAGATACCCTCTTTAAAAATAGTTGTTGAACTCCTACCAAACACTTCTGCCGAGGAAGAATGTCTATTGTATCTTATGTGATTAGACGAAACTCGACGTGATGCTACCCTAGTCATCGAGGCCCAGAAAAAACGTGTCAAGGCCCAATACGACAAACATGTCAAGCCTTGCATTTTCTCTGAAGGAGATCTTGTTCTCCTCTATGAAAAAGATTGAGATATGCTAGGAGCTGGAAAATTCGAAGCCATGTGGCGAGGTCCTTATATCGTTCGACGAGTTTTGGAAAAAGGAGCTTACGAGTTAGTATATTATGATGGTATCCCTTTGAGTGAACCCAGGAATGGGTTGTACTTGAAGAAGTACTATGCATAAAATCATCTGTGCACAAGTACTTGTATTTTTATTGTATCATACTTCTTGTGTGTTACTATAGCTTGCTTTTGTCATTATCTGGTCTCTGCCCTTATGTGACATTGTGTTTGATTTCCAGATGTCGGAGTCTTCGCTACCCTATATTGGCTTCGCTGATGGTACTAGCCGTAGTACTCAGAACCTTGCTTCCGCTGCATGGGCAATTTACGCCCCCACAAATGAACTTGTCTCCTTACGAGGTGTGTGTCTCGGCCGTGCGACCAACAATATTGCAGAGTATAGTGTCGTTATCGAATTTTTGATTGATGCTATCTCACTCAGAATCCATCATTTGGTTGTGTGACTCGATTCACAACTTGTAGTGCTATAGTTAAGTAATGTCTATACAATTCGAAGTCCTACTTTGTTATGGGTGTATTTGCGAATTCGCCTCTTGGAATGTTATTTTGATTATATTGAATATCAACATATTCCTAGATGTCTAAATACATTAATAGATGCATTGACTAACTATGTATTAGACAAACATTTGGATCATTTATAAATCAATCACATCAATTTTCACACAATACAAGGTAAACCGGTAGAAGCCGTCTGTATATATAATGATCAAAAGAGTTTTTTTTTTTACAAAAAGTTTTGTTCGAAGACCAAAATGTCAAAATATGAAGCTCATAGCTTCTACAAATTGATGTCATGGATGAAGTTCATGGTAACATACAACTGCCCGGGCAACCCTACAGAGCAGTCGACCTATGGACTCTGACACTCCTACTGTGTGATGCTGATGATGTCGTGGAACCTCTCCAAGAGGCATATCTGGAATATCTGCTGCAAACCCTCTAGGTTATGTTCCACTGCTTGATAATCCTCGGCATCCCATTGTGGCACTGGTGCTACCTCTCCTCGCCGCTGAATGGGAGAAGTACTAGGAGGTCGATAAGGTCCCACATATGTGTCATCGAAAATGAATTTTGTATTTAGTCTTTGGACGAACATATAAAACAAAAAAAACATTTGCATATGATGAAATTCACAAAAAAATTTAAAAAGAAAAAAATTGTGTACTTCTTACCAAGTTCCCCCCATTGAGCATCCTCTGGAAAGACTAAGTCCAGATCGCCTCGTAAATCCAACCCGACATAAGAATAATCGTCGACCATCAACATCTGTGGTCACAGCCAGTCGAAGAAGGTATCATCATACTTGATAATTGGTCCAACTACGTGTCGGGCCATGAGCTGACACCATCTCAGCATTCTTGGATCCCTGGGAGCCGGTAAATTCCACTCCACCTGCAGCCTCAGTAATGGAACCCTCTCGAGAAAGAAGGACACCAACAAAGATTCATACCTGAATTGCTTTAGGTTGCCTCGTTTGCATTTGGTCAACTGCCTTTTCATGCTATGAAGCACAACATCTACCCAGTTAAAAACCCGAGGTTCAATACACTCTATATCATACTGAAAGTAACTCTGGAGCACCATGTGAGGAGCAGAGCTCCCAACCATACATGCAATGGTGAATAAAATAGTGTGGAGGGTCAAATCCCGCACTCCCCAAATAGCTACTTTCCCTTTCTTCCTCTCTACCTCAGTAACACAGTGTAAGCAACAATACTCATTCATGGGAAGCCCACCACCTCTGCTACCAGTTAAGTTCACGTGGTACCATCACCATGACAATCCAGTCAAGAAGTAAATGTCCTCAATATCTAAGCACAGTGTGTGGACCCCTACATGGAATACCTTCTGAAAGGGATCCCACATGTGCACAAGGTACTCTAATAACCTGACTTTGGCCCTCATGCCTAGGATACGAAAGTACTTCAGAAGGCCACAGTTTCTCAAAGTGGAAATAGTGGGTGGATGATTTCCGGAAATGGAATTATCTTCTTTGTGTTTCCTTTTGCGCCATTCAAGAACCATTTTGATGGCCAACTACCTGCATAAGAAGCACAAGAAGAGGATTAGCAACTCTATTCATGAATTGGTTCTTTTTCATTGTGCAAATTTAAAAAAAAAAATTATTCTTTACGGTTCTTGCAGGTTCCCTTTAGGCATAGTGCAAGAACCTTGTGGGCTACTGTGGGCTCACCTGCAAGAATGACCCATTCTCGCAGGTCCCGTGTAGCCCACCTGTGAGAATGGTTGAGCGCAAGTATGGCTCATAAAACCAACTCAAAAATGAGTTTTTACCGATGAAAATGCAAAATAAAACCATGAAAGAGTAGAGGACAAAAAGCCTACCTCATTGTTGTTGATGGATCGTCGAATGGATGCTCGTAACTCCCGCAATCTAACACCGAATTTCGAGGGTAAAAGAGGGGTTTTTCGGCTCAAATAGTGAAAGGTGAAAATGATATGGTAAAAAGAGTTTTTATTTCTTTATATTTACTTTTACCATGTTATTTGAATTTTTTATAATTATTTATTGATTAAAGCCTAAACCCTAATGTCCTTTTGAGTGTAACTTTTGCAGGCGTAATGACTTCGATGTTCATATACAGGGATGCAGATATAATTTTTCTTTTTTCATCGCGTGTTTTGATTGTTTTTTATGGTTTTTGTATAAAACCTCGAGATTGGTCTTTGTCCGTTCTCACGCTTGAAAATACATGAGAACGCGATCGAGAATAATTTTATCACTTTTTCGGGCTCAACAAGGTTATACGAAAAAGGAACCCCCCTGGAGTCCTCTTTAAGCTCTTTTTAGACTCTCTAAACATGAAAAGATAGCCGAGTGACCTTGCTATTTTCACGCTCGATAAAGTATTTGAAGAAAGCGTCTAGTGAGCGATAATTTATCTCTTTTTCGGTCTCATCAGACTATTTTACGAAAAAGGAACTAAGAGAGTTCTCTTTTGAGTATTTTTCCAGACTCTATAATCATGAAAAACCTTCGAGTTTTCTATCTCTGGACTCGTTAAATAAACATTGACAGACCCATCATGGGATCGAACCACTCCTTCCTAGGGTTCGTTAAACATACTCTGAAGGACTTATCCGAAGGATAAGCTTATATCAACAAGCATATGTTATCCTCCTCAAGCTTGCGTAAAAATAAAGAGGTACTTGCCAGAAATGGTGGGGGAAAATTTGGGAAAGGGATATGTTTTTATCTTCATATTGATTGGCAGTAAGTGTCGCTCTTGAACATGACACCCCCTATTCATTATTTGAAGCCGGTTTGGGAAATCCATTTGTCTCTCATTCGATTTTCTACAAGGTCATTGCCTGTGTCATCTTTGAGTCAATGTTGCCAAATCATTGGTCATGTCATTCATATGTTCAAGAGAAGTTCGTCTGAAACCTCTATTGAGTCGGCCATCTACAGTTGTGCATTCTCTCTGTGTCGACCTTCCCTGTGTCCAGTCCAACTTGTCCAGTCCAACTTACATCATACTCTATTTCACCTTCAAAATATGTTACTCATTTTGTGTCATTGATGGGGGATACATCAAGGCCCTCCTTTGATGAGTTTTGTTCCATTGACTTCAACTCATTATCCAGAAACAAGACTTAGAAATTCTTTGGTACCTTGGAACTTGCATGCCTCAATGGCAGGTTTCCTTGCTTTCGACAGTGGGTTTACATCATTGACTCCTGATTGAAAGATTCCGTCGAATGTTTGACTTCAACTCACTCATTCACACTCGATGGATTGTACTAGAGTACCTTGGGAGTCATTGAGATCAATGGTGATTTCCCTCGCACTTGTTAATGGTTTCATCAATGACCGGTAATCAAGTGGTTTCTTCTATGTTCGACTTCAACACATGTAATCACATGGTTAGATTCGTAATTTTGGGCGACGAGATTGAAGACCTTGGATATCATCTCTTTGTCCAGGTTGCAATGGAGTATGTATAATTTGCGACACATAGATCCACTTTGTATCTCTCGTGGCTATGTCATCTTAATTTGAAATTTCTCGCATAGATCCACAGTGTATTCCTGGTGGCTATGCTATATTTTGATGGCATGGATCCACAGTGTATGATTGGTGGCCATGACCCATGTCTACAATTGTCATCTGTCTGTGATCTAAGTATGGGAATGCCTACCTCAGAATGAGTATATTTGATATTCTGCAGATGCTTGGTTGTTCATAGGTTTCCGATTAGGTGTGCTCCTGGTTTCCGACACACACATGCAGCTTACAAAGTCTTTCGGTTGTCACTGATTCCAGCCTCATACTTTGGGGGGCATTCTGTTACCCATGATTTTGGTCATCATGATGGTGTATTGATGATGGTGTACTTAGGCTCCTCATAAGAACTTTCTCTTGAGTAAATTGGCATTCATCTCTTCTCAGAAAACATACTTTTGAAGAGAGTTTGTAGGTTGCTAATATACCAGGGTGCGAGAATGACCCATTCTCGCAGGCTCCCTTAAGCTAGGGTGTGAACCTTCTCTAAATCTTGGAAAAAGATGGATTCTCGATGGTTCTAGAAGGGAATCTTCTATAAGAATGGGTTGGCATTCGAATGGTTATCCTTGTACTAGATTCCCTGATATTGTGGGATCATTCTTATCCAAGTAACCATCTCATTCTCTCCTATATATTGATGGAATTCTCATGGAAAAGGTTAAGCAAGATTCATTGGAGAATTGGTGAAAGAATTGAGTGAAGGCCTTAGCTTGAACAGGAGCTTGGAGACTCTAGCAAGTCTATCAAGAGGATTTTATTTTCTTCATGCAAGGATTGAGAAAGTGTGTGTGTTGGAGCCAAGAGCCACCGAAAGGAATCTTGCGACATCAAGGCAATCAGGTTGTAATCTTCTACTTTCAATTAATATGATACAATGGCATGTCCCTTTCCCATAAAGCTATTCTCCCTTTATTGTGTAATTCCTTGATCATACACATAAGTTGACAGTTGAATATATTTTTCTATCTTCACTTTGGTTGGTTTGTGTTGTCTTGGTCTTGACCTCACGAGAGCACCGGAGTGAAGCGGGAGCAACAAAGACCCTAGGAAGTGATACAAAGATATGTTACTTGTTCCTTCCTACTAGCCAATTCAATGGTAAAAACTTAGGGAAAGAGTCATGTCCTGTCCTGTTTTGTTCTAGATCCAGGTGGATCTAGGGATATATGTTAGTGTCCACACCCACCGATTAGTCCGATAACAGCAGGTGATCATTTGTATGATGTTGGTCCACTAGGAAGAGAGGGACTAGTCATAGCTGAGGGATGATGTGGCTATTGAGGCGCTGGGGGTTTATGCCACTTTGGTAGCCTGTGGGCTATTGAAGTTCTTCGAGTGCCCGTTGATACAGGCGCATGAGTATCTTCTACAGTTTTTGATCCGGATGTGGAGTCCGGGTCTGCATTGTTTTATGGTGTGGGGAGAGAAGCTCACCTTCACTGCGGTGGAGGATGTATACTTTCTAGCTGGGCTCCCTTTTCAGGGAACGCCCCTACCTGCAGAACTTGTGTTACTTACGGATGTGTAGTTAGCTACCTTGGGTCGGAGGTATTGTTCAAGGGAGAACTTCATGTCAGGCTTCGTAGTGAGTATCAAGGCGATGGATGCTTTAGTGCATCACTGTGTAGCAGTGATGATTGTGAGGGTATATGGGTCCCTCATGACTCAGCGGATCAGTGGTGGTTAGCTGAGGGTTATGGGGAGGGCACTGGCCAGAGAGCATTTTTTCTGGGGTTTGATGCTGCATGCCAAGATGGTAGGGCAACTGGACAGATGTCAGACTGTGGACTCAGGGGATTTTGCCTTTGGGTCCATATTGGTGGCTTGGTTTTTGGAGAGGGTGTTGATGTTGCACCTTATAGTTTTATTGGGTGCACCTGGTGCCCGAGAGACACAATTGAGGTGGTGGTCAACAATTTTGATTCACCATGGTGGTGGTGAGGGTGGCCATTTTTTCACGGTTGAGGCTGCACAAGTGTGGCGACAAATGTCGTAGATCATACTACAGTATCCATACTGTGGGGTTGACTTCTAGGGTGATCCAGATATGGTGTTACCTCCAGGGGAGGTGTTCGACCACCGAGGTATATTTGTGATTTTGATATGTTGGTTTTTGAGATAACATGACATGTGTATTTTGTATAGATGTCGATACTATCATTTGGTTGTTTGTATGTGCAGATGTGGGACCTCGCGGGCATGAGGTTGAGCTAATGAGAGCATCGACTAGGCAGGAACCGGGGAGACCACCGCGGGGAGGGTCGCGGGTAGGAGAGAGATGTTGGCATGATGACGTTGAGGTGAGACCAGCTGGTGACTAGAAAGTGGCTAGGAGATGCTGTTTTGATGACCCTGGTGCCGGGCCATCACATGCTCCTTCGACGGAGGTCGGGGGAGATTTCGAGGATATTCGTCGCTGCTTGGATGCGATACTACAGGGAGTGCCTGAGGGCATGTGGTCACGCATCCAGGATGAGGGAATCCTTGAGCAGTATGTGGGAGTGTCGTTGACGTGGCAGACCATGGTGCAGTGAGCAATAGTAGTAGGTGCTATGATGACCGGGCGGTTACCTCCAAGTCTGGAGGGACCGATAGTGGGTGGGGCACCACCGCCTGAGGGAGGGGCAGGAGATGGTGCTCTAAAGGAACCTTGAGTGTCGCTCTATGTATGTTTGTATTTTTGTATATAGGCCGGTGAGCCCATTTTGGTGTAGTGGCACCAGTTTTGTATCGAGGTGCTTCATTGGCCTGCGGATTTTGTATACGATGTAGTTTATGTGTATGTAAACATTTTGATGGCACTGTTGACCGGTTTATATATATATATATATATATATATATATATATGAGTATACATTTTGCGGTCTTTGTGATGCTTACATGTGTTTTTTAATGTGTTGATGATGTCTAATATATATATGTTGTGACAAGCTCTTGATGGTTTATGTGTGTGTAGAGATATCTTGATGTGATATATGCCAATCGAGTATAATGTTAGCTAGGTTATCCGTAATTTGATTCAATTGTCTTGGAATATGTGTAAAGGTAATGAAATCAAAATGTCGAGATAAAAGTCTAACCTGTAGGTATTTGTGAAAGAGGCAAGGATCGCGAACACGGTACACATTGTTGAGCTAGAGGATGACTAGTTGGGAATGAAGAAAGATGCTAAGGTGGCGAATACGATGATGACGAGCATCGGCAAGGAGGCCAATGACGACAGTGTACTCAGCTTGGTTTTTGGTTGCTGAACCCAAACATATGTTACTAGAGTGGAGTAGTTCATGTGAGAGGGTATAGAGGGCCCAAGCTATCGAAGCAAGATTTTGTGTCCAATGGCTGGTGCTGTCAGCATAACCGATGTGGTAGGCTGGTGGAGGAAGCATCTGTCAATAACACATATGATAGTTTAGATGTCAGGGATGGAAAAAAATATTAAAAACACTATAAAAGAAATAACCTAATGTAGAATGGCTACGCTTAGGCATAAAATTTCTTTAAGTATAACCCATTGACAGGGTATTTGAGAGAGAGGCCTTTGGGGGAAGCCAGGATGTATGCACCTTTGGTGAGGCAATGTTGGATAATGTAGGGGCATGCCATAGTGACTCAAATTTTCCATGACCGAGGGTATCATGAGAAATATCATAAGCAAGGATGAGGTCGCCTTCGTGAAAGGAGAGAAGGTTGACATGGAGATCAAAGGTGTCCTTTGACTATTTTTTGGCTGCCTCATTGTTCTGTAATGAAGATTGACGATCTTCCTCCAGGGACTCTAAGTTCAACAAACGCTGCTCCATTGGAGCAGTGTCAGGTAATATCTCAATTACAGTGCGTAAGGTGGGAATTTCATACTCGATAGGAAGAGTGGCCTCGACCCTATGGACTAGATGAAATGGTATGAAACCAGTGGTTGTTTTCATGGTCGTACGGTAAGCCCATAGCGTGGAAAATAACATATGATGCCAATTGGTCTTATGTTTGTTAACCATGCGCTGCAACATGGTATTGAGGACCTTGTTAACTGCTTCGACCTTTCCGTTAGACTAAGGGTAATATGGTGATGAGAACTCGTGGGAGAATCCCAACTGAGATGAGAGTTCGACAAAAATCTCATTCTCGAAATGTTTCCCGTGATCAGAAACTAGTTGGAGTGGTACTCCAAAGTGGGATATGATGTGATTAAAGAAAAAATGTATTGTAGTGTTAGCGGTATTGTTGAAGATGGGCATGGCTTCAGCCCATTTTTTGAAGTAATCGACTGTGACAACAATGTATTTGTGTCCATTGTTGGACGAGGGATTACAAGTCATGAATTCGATGCCCCATTTACAAAAGGGGCCTGCAGTAATGACTAGGTGGAGAATATCAGGTGGTGCTCCTGCTTTGTTGGCATAAAGATGACATTTCTTGCATTGCTTCACCGCATGAATGAAATCGTGAAACAATGCAGGCCAAAAATATCCTTCTCAGATGATTTTCTAAGCAGTGGACATTTCTGAAAGATGGCCCCCACATGTGCATCTATGGCATTCATTCAAGACTCTATCAGCCTCATCAATAGTCAAGAATCGAAGAAGTATGGTGTCGACCCCTTGTCGATATAAGATATCTCTGATGAGGAGATAGTCAGGGGCCTGGTGGGGAATACAATGACGATCATCTTGTTTGAGGTGGTTACTGAACTTTTGGGTTCGGAGGTAGATGAAGAGGTCGTTGTACCAAGGATCATCCAAAGTTATATAAAAGAGATGTTCATCAGGGAAGTCGGTATTTATGGGGGCACTGGTAGTATCAGAGGGGAAGGTCGTGACAAGTTCGGCAAGGACGAGAGCTTTCTTTCTCTTGGGTGTTGAAAATTCAAGATCGTACTCCTGAAGGATAATGATCCATCATGCAAATTTTCCATTAATTTGCTGACGACTGAGAAAGTATTACATAGGGTTGGAATCTACTATGACTTTGGTTGTGTGAAGTAGAATGTAATGGCACAGTTTCTGGACTGCGAGGACGACTACAAAGGCTAGTTTCTCTTCGTGTTTATACTTCAGGGGTGGCCCTAAGAGGTTTTTACTAATGTAGTAAATGACATACTCATGATCATCATCAACTATTTGAACGAGAACTCTTGCTACTGAGACAGTTGATGATGATATGTAGAGGATATAATTGCGATTATAGTTGCGTGAACTAATTAAAGGAGAATTAGAGAGCGTCGTTTTAAGATTGTCAAATGATTTTTGGGCATGTTCATCCCAGTGAAATGGGATGTCATGGCATAGTAAGCAAAGGAAACCATGTGCGCGAGTGGCATAGTCTGGGACAAATCATCGTAGAAAGTTAGATTTTCCTTGTAGGCTCTGGAGTTGATGTAAATTCCAGGGGGGTGGAATTTCTATGATGGCATGGACTTTGAGGGGGTCCACGGTAATACCGCTTTGGGAAACGATGAATCCAAGGAGGCGCTTGATAGTGACTTAGAAAACGCACTTGAGGAGGTTCAAGTGGATGTTGTACTAACGACACCGTTGGAAGTTGATCCATAAATCATCAAGATGTTGGGTGCATTTTTTGGATCGAGCTGTGAGGTCATCCAAGTATGCGAGGATGATATGAGCTAGATCATGAAAAATGTATGTCATAGCGCGTTGGAAAGTTGCGTTAGTATTATTTAGGCCAAAAGGCACGATATGAAAAATTACCCCAACGGGTGATGAATTCATTTTTGTATTGATCAGCTGGATGGATTTGGATTTGATTATAACCAGAGAAATTGTCCATGAAGGACATAGCCTCATGGCCTGCGCAGTCGTCGATAATTTGATCAATGAAAGGCGTTGGAAAATTGTCTTTGGGACATGCATGATTGAGATTGTGAATATCCATGCAGACGTGGATAGTGCCCTGTTTTTTGTTAACAGGTACAGTGTTGGAAACCCATGAGGTATAGGCAATGGAGTAGATGAACCCAATCGTGCGTAATTTGTCAATCTCAGCTTTAATGTTCGCTTCTTTGGATGGGTGTAGTGGTCATTATTTTTGACGAACTGGTGTAATATCAGGCTAGCTGTCGATGTGATGTTCAACAGTAGAGGGATCAAGGCCAGGCATCTCTGTGTATGACCAGGCAAAAATATCCTGATATTCTTGGAAGAGGTCTATATAGGCGGTGATTTCTTGAGGAGTGCATGGGGCACCAATGGTGATTTCCTCAATGACTCCATTTTTTATGGAAATATCGATTTTGATGGTTGGGGAAATGTTGGCCATGTTGCCTTCTTCAAAAGCATTAGGGGCAGGAATGGGGTTTTTGAACCAGTCGATATGACCTGATGGGATAAAATCCTTGGTTTGGACTGCGTATGTGGGGTGTTGGTTAGGAGGCATGGAGGCTTCCTGTGGAAACAAGAGTGCTCTGTGGTGTAGCGCATCCCATGGGTAGTCGGGGGTGTTTAACTCTTTGAGTATGTCCTCGTCACAGTGGAATTGGCGGGAATACAAGGGATCATAAAGAGTGATATCGATGACTGTCACCGTGTGGTTGTCCTTTGGTGATGAAGAAGCAGGGGGAATGATGCAATGAGATTGCGATGGTTCACTCGACATAAACCAAATATCAAGGTACTGAGGAGTTCTAGTGGTAGTTGGATGTAAAATTTCCGTAGGGAAATGAATGGGAGAATTGGGGGGATTTGGGGGTAAATCCTTGGATAAGTCACCCAAGAACCATGGAGGAATAGGGAGTGCCTCTGGTTCAGGAGAAATGATATGAAGAATCTCTAGTAATGAGGTAAGGTCAACCATCAATTATGTAGGGGGCGCAGGGGTTTGAATCAGGGTCATTTGGCATTGCCTGTATTCAATGATCATAGGACATTGTTATGTAAAATGATCTAAGGATTCACATAGAGAGCAAAGGAATCTCATACGTTCATTGACTAAATTCGTGACATAATGGATGTCAGTGATGTTTGGTAGGGATGATGTAGCTGGATTGGGTTCGTGCTGGAAGCTTTGGCGTACTGCGACTAATGTCTGCTGGAAGTGAGGTAGTGCTGGGCAATGGTGTGTATAATGGCCATATTCTGAACATATAGCACAAGTGAATTTGGTTTACAACCCTTTTCTACTTGAGTTAGGGGAGGTAGAAGAAGTACTTTCTACAGTGGCAGGCAGTGATGGTGTTTGATTGAGTGGAATTAGGTTACGTAACTCGGGTAGAGATGGGCATTTTTTGGTTGGGTGTCCATCTTTCTCACATAGTGCGCAAGGAGGTTGGATGCGTGGGGGAAGTGGAGTTGTGGGATCCTTCTTCTTTCGCCTGCCCCCAGCTGTGGAAGGGAAGTTAGTGAGTGGGGGTGTAGAGGGTATGGTGGGAGTGAGTATGGGAATCGTCACTGGGATTCCTTCCGTTTTGGGGGGAAGGGATGGTTGAGGAACCATCTCTGGTGGATGTAAATACCAAACTAGAATTTCCAACACCATATTAGGGAGGGTAAGCATTGTGGCTACTTGGAAAGCTTGTATTCCAGGTGGAGGGTAGAAGAAGGGGATTTGAGTAATGGCTTGGGGAACTGTCTACCAAACTGGGATATGGCCTTAGGGAGAGGTGAAATCATGAACTAGTGGAGTCAACGAGTTCGCAGGAGGCTCATGAGGGGGGAGCTCTATGACTAGTGGGATGTTAGATATGATAGAAGCCTCCCTAGGAGGAAGGGTATCTTCTATGTCATTTTCGTTGGACGATACGGAACATACTTGATTGGAAGGATGAAGGAGCGATGGTGCACCATGGTAAGTTCCTAACAATGACGGGTCTTTGAAAATTCCGGGACCCATTTCGATGAGTGGGTATGCGTCATGACTCATGTGGATGAGAGGGAGAATGTTATTGATGTTGGCATAAGGGTTAGGATAGTAATGTGAAACTTGGTCAATGGTAATGATCTTCCCATTTTGAGGGAACATCATTGTTCGAAAGACGAAAGAGGCAACTGCCTTCATAGCGTACATGTAGCTACGACCGAACAAGATATTATAATCGAGTGGGGCATCAATAACTTCAATGTCAATGAGAATGGTCTTGCCCCTGAGTTCTACATGGACATTTTGGAAGAGCCCTTCGGGAGAAGATGGTCATCTGTCATAAGCTCTTAAGGTAATGACAGATGGTATGAGTTCAGGGGAACCAAGTTTTTTCCATATAGACTTGGACATAATGCATGTGGATGCACCTTCATCGATGATGCACCGATGAACTGTAATGTTCCAAACTTTTACTGGGATTTGAAAATAAATTAGAGAGGGAAGGCGGGGTTCTCTGCTATTGAGATCAAATTTGATGAGTTGAGTATCCGTGGGGTCGACAGCCCCCAAGGCGAAAAGTAATGATTTCCGCTGAGTGGGACAGGTTTGAAGGACTTCTAAGACTGACATGGAAGTCAAGGATTGTGCTAATTCATCGACCAAACTATAATTATGATCCTCCCTAGCTTGGGGGTTGTGGAAATTCCTGCGCAATGGGATGCGAGGGATGCGAAGAGGTGTTTCGGCGTTAGGGCGATGAATCACCAATGGGGGTCTTGTTGGAGCTTGGATTGTTTCTGGGGGAATGGGAGGAGACTCAGTGGGTGCATGGTATTGATGACTATGTGTTTTCAGAAGGATTTCTTCCTCACTAGTGAGGAGGATAGTACGATCTGTGGGATTGTTTAGATTGAGGTATTGTCCTAATTGTGGTGGGGTAGGTTGTGTGTCCTATTGGGTGTTCATCACACCCTAGTGTGGAATGGGATTCTGTAGCATGGCTGCGGGTAGTTGTTGCACGTATTGTTGTGGGGCTTGTTGAGGGGCAGGTGGTGCTAGAGAGTGTGGTACACTTCCTGAGTCTATCATCCATTTAAAATCAACGATTTGGGGACAATGATGAGTATAATGACCAAACTCACTGCAAAGGGAACAATGGAAGGTGGTTCTAATAGTATTGTTATTTCTCCCTTGACACCTTTGGTTATTTCCCCCCTGGGGGTTCTGATTCCCTTGATTCTGGTTGCCCCCAGTAGGTTGGTTTTGTTGGGGGTGATTCCCAACTTGACCTGGGTTGCTATTGTTCCTGTTTTTTATTTTCTTTTTGGCATTAGTCAACTGATGGGTCGAATTTTCAGTATTCATCAGTTCAAAATTTTGATATTGCTAAAGAGGAGAGGTTTGAACAAAATTCACCCCGATGTGAGGATGTGGGGGAGCCATGGGATGTGGAGGACCAGGGAATGGAAAGTACGGATTCTGTGAGAGTTTTGATCCTTAAGGTACATAGGAAGGTGTGGCACTTTTTCTAGTACTTAGAGTATAAGATGAGGTAGAGGGAGTACCAGAACTAGTTTGGATAGGTGGGTGTATTGGGGGTTTCAGAGGTGGCCCATTGATGGGTGGGGGAAGAGAAACAGGGTATGGTTGTTGATAAATGGGTGGAGGGTAATAAGAGGTTCTCCCATATGCCGATGGATATTGAGGTGTGCCATACATTGTTGGTTGTTGGGGTTGGGGACTGTGGTGTGTGGTATTACCAATAAATCCGTCTGCTGAGTGAGACATCCTAGGTTTGTCTTGGCCAAATGGCACGRGTTTTGGGAGGTCAGGAAGTACTATTGTTATCGGACTAATTGGTAGGTGAGGACACTAACTGATCTCCCTAGATCCACCTGGATCTAGAACAAAACACACCAGAACATAACGCTTTCCTTAAGTTTTAGATATTGAATTTACTAACTAAAGAGGGATGAGTGACATATTGTTTAAATGTCACTTCCTCTCACCATCACCATCCTAGCTCCATTCCAATGCTCATACAATGATGAACCTATAAGAGAACACAACCAACCAAAGTGATAGTAATAGCACAAACTCAATATAAACCTATGTATGTGATCAAGGAATCATACAATAAAACATAACAAGCTTTATAGGAAAGAATCATATTACTGTATCATATTAAATGTGAAAGAGAGATTACAACCATGGCCTTGATGTCATAAGGTCCCTTCCAACTTTCCTTTATTCCCCACACACTTTCACTCCAAGAATTCTGAGAGCACAGATCTGGTAATATTCACAATCTATCTTGACAAAGTGGCTCATCTAGCCAAGCTAAAACTCCCAAAAGCTCCAAAGCTAACCAAAGCTCAAGAACCCCTTCTCCATGAGAGATCCTCTCCTTTTATAAGTTTAAGAGGATAAGGTGAGGAGGTTAGGATGATCCCACTAAATCATGAAAGTGAGTAAGATCCAAACCATTCAGATGCCACCTCACCATGGAAGTTTTTACTTCTAGAAGATTCGAGAAAACGCTCGTTTTTCCCACGTGTAAGCATTATCGCACCCTACTTATAGTGAAACATGTGAACTGTTCGCACACTAGATATGATGCAGCCTGTGAGAATCAGGCATTCTCACACCCTAATACATAGGCAGCCTGCGAACTTCCCTTTTTATAAGGTTTTTACACAGGAAAATGCAACTTATTTTCTCAGGAAAAGTTCTTCTCCCTTCTCTCTTCAGGAACTTAGGCCACTGACCCATCTGAAGGCAACAAATAGGTTTACATCATTAACAGTCATAGGGATGATGAAAATAATGTGTAACAGAGAGCGCCCCAAAGTATGAAGTTAGAACAGAGTGATAGTTGAAATACTTTGTCGAGTGTGTGTAGGGAACAAGAAATAGTCAGTCGGAAACCTGCCAACAAACAAGGAAATACAATACAATAATATATCATCACTGAGGTAGGCATTCCCATACTCAGAATAAAAATGACTAAAAGCATAAATGCTGACATGCGAAGATCCATGTCAAGTAAGACAGATCATGGCCACCAAACATACACTGTGGATCCATGCTAATATGACTCAAATCTGAACATAGCCACCAGACATACACTATGGTTCTATGTGTTAAAGACTCAAATTTGAACATAGCCACCAAACATACAATGTGGATCTATGAAACAGTACACTGAATATACTCCAACGCAACCTGGATCTGTCAGAAAAATATCCAGGGTCTTCATCTCTATCACTCTATAGTATGAATCTAACCATGTGAATACATGTGCTGAAGTCGAACATGGTAGAAACCACTTGATTACCGGTCATTAGTGTATACCGTTAATAAGTGCGAGGGAAATCACCATTAATGTCAATGACTCCCAAGGTACACTAGTACAATCCAACAAATGTGAATAAATGAGCTGAAGTCGAACACTCGGCAGAATCTCCCAATCAGGTGTCAATAATGAAAACCCACTGTCGAAAGCGAGGAAACCTGCCATTAAGGCATGCAAGTTCCAAGGTACCAATTAATTTCTAAGTCTAATTCTTGGATAATGAGTTGAATTCAACAGGAAAAGACTCGTCACATGAGGGCCTTAATGTATCCCACATCAATGACACGAAACAAGTAACAAGATTTGACGTAGATCAGAGAAACAAGTGATTTAGGACTGACTGAGGGATGGCCGACGCAATAGAAGGCTTAAAGACTGCAGAAATGGCCGATGCAATAGAAGGCTTTTCAGGTTGGACATCTTTTTGAACATATTGACGACATGAAAACTGTCTTGGAAAATAATGACTCAACAACAGGGATCACAGACCAATTTGTAATCTTATAAAGGAGTATGGCCAAGAGACGAGCAGATTTTCCAACCTAGACACAAAGAAAGTGAAAGGGTGTCATGTTCAAAAGTGACTCTTCCACAGAATACAGGTTTAGACACAATTCTTTCCCAATTTTTCCCCCACCATTTCTGGCGAGTACCTCTTTATTTTTACACAAGCTTGAGGAGGATAAAATATGCTTGAAATGTAAGCTCATCCTTCAGACGAGTCCCTCAGAGTATGTTTAATGAACCCTAGGAAGGAGTGGTTCGGTCCCATTGCGGGTCTTTCGATGTTTATTTAATGAGTCCAAAGAAAGAAAACTCATTGGTTTTTCATTTTTAGAGAGTTTGAAAAACACTTAAAGAAAACTCTCTCAGTTCCTTTTTCGAAAAGTAGTCTGATGAGACCGAAAAAGAGATAAACTATCGCTCAACAGATGTTTTCTTCAAATACTTTAACGATCGTGAAAATAACAAGGTCGCAGGGCGATCTTTTCATTTTTAGAGAGTCTGAAAAGAGATTAAAGGGAACTCCAGGGGGTTCCTTTTTCGTATAACCTTTACGAGTCCGAAAAAGTGATAAAAGTATACTTGGTTACATTCTCATTGATTTACGAGCACGAGAAAGAAAAAATACTAAGCTCGGTAACTTATTCTCATGTATTTACGAGCATGAGAAAGAACAAAGACTAAGCTCGGTAACTTATTCTCATGTATTTATGAGCATGAGAAAKAAAAAAGACTAAGCTCGGGATTGTTTTTATTTTTACGCAAGCTTTAAAACAAAACAAAACTATGCTTGGACCTGGTTTCATTTTTACCCAAGCTTGAACCAGAGGGAAATATGCTTGAGGTAAGTGGTTTCATTTTTACACAAGCTTGAACCAAATAAAACTATGCTTGCGACTTCCCAACGCATAACACATGGATGGTTGGTACTTAGCCCCCAGCTTAAGAAGCTAGCAGCTCTACTTCAGCATGAAGTCCAAAGGCTGAGAGTATTTCCCCCTAAGCTTCATTTCATCCAACTACAAAGGAGAATGAAATGAAGCTTCAAATACTAGACGAAGGACTTGACTCAAATAGAGAGGGGGGAAACTATTTCATTTTTTAACGAGCTTGACATAGAAACAAGAACTATGCTCATAACCTCTGTTTCATTTTTTAACGAGGTTTCCACAGAGACTGCAAAAATTATCCTCGAAAGGGGTTTCATTTTTTAACGAGCTTGAAATCAAAAAACCATGCTCAAGGCTGGTTTCATTTTTAAATGAGCTTGAAATAAGAAAATCATGCTCAATGACCTCTGTTTCATTTTTTAACGAGGTTTCCTCAGAGACGCAAAAACTATCCTTGAAACCTATGTTTCATTTTTTAACAAGGTTGTTACAGAAACGCAAAAACTATCCTCGAAGTCTCTCTTCTTGATCATGGATTCCAAGAGGAAAATGATCCAGAATGACACCATGTCAAGGGACAAAACTCGGTCATGGCCTCCAAGAGGTCTTCAATGGAAGGAAGAAACACACTCTGGAAGGACACCATGTTGAGGGTCTCGACATGAGCAAAGAGATCAGACTCTAACAACCCTATCGAAGAGATCACCATGTCAACCACTGGATCTAAGTCATCAGAAGTTGAATCCATGGGCGACAACGCCACATAATTGACCTGCGGCGGGGGCGATACTGTCTGCATATAAGAACCATTCAGGGAAGCAAGCCAAGTGGGGTCAACGAATGAAAGTTGATCAACAGTCACAACTCGTCCATCATGAGGGAAATATATCACACGAAAAAGAGTAGACACAATAGCTTTCATGGCATAGACATAATCTCACCCAAGGAGTAAAGAAAAATCCAAGGGGTCTTAGACTACCATGACATCAATAAAGATAGTTTTCCCTCCCAAAGTTATAGGAAACTAAGGAAGGGTCCCTAAAGGTTGACTAGTTCTTCTGTTAAAATCTAACAGATTCTACGTAACCGGCGTAAGTGGAGAACAACCCAAAGCTTGCCAAGCAAAAGAGGACAAAATACTAATGAACGAACCTTCATCTATCAGCGTCTGAGGAACGTCTCGACCACAAACCTGTACCGTAATCTAGAAAGTAACATGAGAGGGAAGACAAGGTCCAGTTATCACACCCCAATCAAAACGGATGGTCTCATTACTTGGAGGGAGTTTCACAAGAGAAGGAGGAATACCCCCTGACATGGCAAAGTCTGTATCAATGAGAAAAACATGGGCAGTATCGGGTTTACTCTCTAGCGGGAGATTAGGATCGACCGATGGAGACATCAGATCGACCACTTGAGTTTCATTCTCCAAGGAGAGAATGGGGTCGACAGATGGAACCAGATCAACCACTTGGGTCAAACTCCTTAATGGGAGAGTGGGATTGACCGAGGATGGGAGTGGATCGACCGTTTTAGTTTCACTCTCTGAGGGGAGAGTGGGATTGACCAAGGAAGGTATCGGATCAACCACTTTGTCAATTGGTTCAACTAAGAACGTGACCAGATTGACGACATGATCAACCGGATTGACCGGTGAAGGGACCGGAGTGATCATTCCATCAACTATTAGAGGGTTGAGAGAAAGCTTACGGTATGCAGTTGGAAGTTGAGGCTGTGAAATAGTCATGTCTTCCAGTAATTTCAAGGCTTCGTCCATATGAAGACAAAGGCGAGTGATATGACTCCCTTTGCATAACATACACAGGGACTTGACTCTACTTTTCATCTTCCCAACCATATCATGGCTGGTTGACGGGGGCTTGTCAGCATGTTGTTCAGAGGCTAATGATGTAGATTGGCGAGGATGTGTAGACCATGCTTCTATAACCTTGGATAGACTAGGGCATTCCTTAAGAACATGGCTACCCTTATAAATCCTACAAGGGTACTTGGGCTTATGATTTGTTTGGGTGATCTTGACATCATCAACACTCCCAGCACGACTAACAGTAACTGGTTGTTTTCCAACATGTTTGACAGTGGTTGGAGGTTTGGATCCTTGCTTAATTTTCTTCTTCTTATTCACCGAGTTACTAGCTTCAGAACTTTCGCTCGATGAAGAAGATGGAACAGAAGGCAACCTTGCAAGTGAAGAAGGTAAAGAAGACCTTACTGGTGAAGAAGCTGAAGGATCAACATGAGGTTGATTCTCTTGGGGGGAAGTTCTTTTGACTGAAGCACTAACTGCATTTGGGATTACCTGAGTGGAAAACAACCATACCGGTAATCCAATAGTGAGACCTGGAAGGCTCAAAGTAGCAATGTGAGGAGGACCAATGTTGCCATAAGAAGGAAAAACAAAAGGTTCCCCTGGATCAGAGGTTCTTTCATTGGTCATTTCCAGGACTGACGCCATGAAAAACAAAAATCCAATCTAGAGTCCACTAGGGAAAACAAACAACACATGCTAAAAATCTAGGAAGCAAGCAAACAGACAAAACCTTCTCATAATGAACGCACTAGTTGGTGATGAAATCCAACGTCACGGGAAGAATGTAAGAAGGGGCTGATATAGAGCGGGTGGAAAAGTTACGTTGACGACCTGCTTAACGGACTTACACCCTGGTGCAAGCTCCCACACATAATCGTGGGTATACACTCCAAGGAGCCCGAGTGAGTTTGGCCAACATCGATTCTAGGTACCTAGAAGACTTGCCCCTCCACAATCACCTCGTGTAAAGAACCTAGAAAGATAGGCCACTAAGGTTACCAATTACTACAATGATGCCTGGGGAAACAATCGACAATCCGATCCACGTGCAAGGGCAGGGTATCTAGCCCGAAATCAACTCGAAAGGCTTCCACTCATCATTGTGGGTATACCTCTCAAGCGAACCCCATAATACGCACAACCTATACACCAAGACCAACAAAGAAGGGTGAGTAACTCTACCAGTCTCAATGCGACCTTGTGATTGACCCTTGTGTTAGAAGGGCTTCCTAGGACAAAATGTAATAAGTGGATTTAACCGTTCCCTAACTCAAGATTCTATGTTTGTTTTCAACTTTGGAAAGTTATATTTTACACCTATTCCAAAGCCCTACAACTAATCTAATGTAGGTTTGCTACCAGAAAAGATAAAAAATATCTAATCAGTTTTTATAAGTGCTTTATTTTATGGTTGTTGTTACTCAAGAGGAAAATGGCGTGAACAATATGGTGTTTTGACCGACTCGAAAATTATGCAAAAATATCAAGATGCAATCTTTTCATTTCGATGAAAGATATGCTACGAGAAGGAGAAAACATTTATCATTCCCATATGCATAATGTCCCAAAATATATTAAACTCATCAATATCAAGATTCTCAAGAAATGAGAAAAAGGTAAAATGCAAGGATGCCCCCAATCTAATATAAAGCAAGAAATTAAATCTTTTTGTTTCAAAAATTTCACTAAAAGCAATAATGAACTTTCTTAAAATAAAGAAACCCAAACTAAAAGTTTTCTTTTAAAGCGAACTATTCAGAAG
>SNQJ01S0153972.1:0-22673 GCA_010110895.2 Picea sitchensis
AGAAGTAGTAGTAGCGTGTAGAGTCCAAATAAATTTTGATGTAGTCATCCTCTTCCCTGTCAGAATTAGACATTCTCAGGGGTTTTTTGGAATTATTTCTAAGTCTTGGTTGTTTGCAGTCTTGTCTCAGATTTTTTTTTTTATGAATTTTTTCCTTACATTGTTTGTTTTTTTTGTTAAAAAGAGTGTCCAAGCCTTCAAGAGATCTTGGTTCTCAATATCAGTGGTCTCTTCCTGGTTTGGATTGTCAGTTGTTATTCTTTTTCAGAGTTTTTAGAGATACACGCGGCCTGTAGATGGTCATCCCATGTGTAAACGCCCTCTGAGTCTATACAACTCATGCTAACATGCTTGATGTAGGATTATCAGTAGCGTGCTTGTGCAAGATAGTTTTTGTTGAGGGTAAGGTAGTCATCCTTGCCCTTGATGAGAGTTATACCTCTCAGGTTTTTGAATCTCTGTCTTAGCAGTCAGTAGCTTAGGATTAATCTTAGCCTTAGCTTTCTTTTTCTCATTTAGAAGTTGTCATAAAAAATAATTTTTTAGGGTTTTTAGACAAGTGTGAGAGTCATTTTTTAAAGTTGTTAGTGTGTGATTTTTTGAAGTGATTCTTTGCGATCTGCGATTAGGCCATAATTTTTTTTCTTTGTTTTTACTTGTTGGTATTTTTCCTTTTTGCTTTATCATCATTTAAATAAAATAAAAAAATCTCTTTCATTTTCTTGTTTGGTTGAAGAGTTTGATTCTGCATTATTAGCCAGGGAAAAATCTTTGTTTTCTTAAGTTCTTGGTAGTTTACTTAGATCGTAAGTAGCTCGTAGTTGAGTGAAATTCCTTTTAAGTTTGTTGATTCAAAAGATCTTAGAAAAATAAATTTTTTTTTTTTGAAAAGTTGTTGAATTTTTTTGTTTGTTGAAAAGTTGTTGAAATTTTGCGTAAAGTGAAAGTCTTTGTTTCCATCTTTTTCTTCATTTTGCTTTCGTTTTACACATCCATCAGTTTCACTTTCTTACTTATGACATAAGACAAAGCCATAAAATTAGCGCTAAATCTAAAATTTATTAGAATCTTATGTTTGTAGGTTATCCAACTAGTTCGGGGATTAGGGCCTTGGATTAGGTTGGAGAGAAACTCTTCAAGGCCATTTAAAATCAAACATTGGAGTACGAGTTAGGGAGTGTCCAAGTCCAATATAATGAAATTTATCCAGGACCCCCATCTAACCGCGAGGGATAAACAGTGGCGTGCGAGAAAATTGCTTGAAGATAACCTCCAAAGCTGGACCAATCATTAGAACACATATCTGAGGCCTTGATTGAAGCTATCACAGTTGTGGAAAAGAATTAAGAGATCTCAAGAGCAGTGAATTGCCCAGCATTAAGTCCACACTATTCATATCAGAGTTATGAATGTTGTGTGGATAATTCACCTTGACTATGGCTGGAGATAGGTCTTATCCTATAAATCATAGCTACGAGATCTGCTAAGGGTAATGTGAAACCATCTTGAAATGGGTACCTATAAATATCTCCCAGAACCCCACGGCATCGTGACAATCATTTTGATGGGAGAATCTTTGCTCCCAAGGAGATGCGAGGGGCATCGACCACAAAAGAAATTAGATCATGAGATAACTGTTGTTTTTCAAGATATCTTTGAGATCTGAAAGAAACATTCGATGAGATTGTATTTATGCTTTTTGATCTCATCTAGATTAATTGAGAAAAGTAAACATAATGGAGTCTTCTTTTAAAGCCCTTTTCGGACCCTATAAACATGAAAATATTGTCAAGCGATCTTGTGGCCTTTCATGCTCGTTAAACTAAAATTTGAAGGGACATCTGTGTGACCATATTTTATCCATTTTTTTGGTCTGGATGGTCATTTTTTACGAACAAAGGTATGCTCTATCAAATTCCCGTTCTATAAGTACTCTCGAGGTAAAATTTTATCCCTTTTTAGGGCAGAGGGACTAAACTTCTGAAGAAGGAACCCCCACGGAGACCATAGTTAAGCTATTTTGGACTCCTAAAATTGAAAATATCTCTCAGTGATCTTATTCTTTCACACTCGTTAAAGGCGGTCGAAGAACATTCTGTGAGAGTCCATATTTAAAGCTTTTGGACTCCTTAAAATGAAAAAATGGCCTAGTGATATTGTCCTTATCACACTCGTTAAAATGGTTTTGAATAGATGTCTTATCGGTGCTAGTTTACCGTTTTGAGACGACTAGACTATCTTTGAAAAATGTGCCCCAATGGAGTCTCCTTTTATGTTTTTAGGACTCTCTAAATATGAAAAACCGAGCTTACCTTCTACGGGCTCGTTAAACTTACGCCGGAGACATTACCATTGTGTGTTTTGTAAACCACATTTGCATACCTTACCAATCAGCCTTGTAACAGTTTGCTTCTATGTTTTAACACCCTTGGCCCCAGAGGATTTTTCCTAAGTATCTTTCGAACATGGAGTCTTGTCCTTGTGCCTTGAGCTTGTATGTTTTGTCACACTCGTTCCTCCATTGTAGCGTAAACATTCCTTTATTCTTTTTTCCAAAATTATTGAAAAGACAAAAAAAATCAAATATACCCCAAAAAGAGGAAGGAAAATAATTTTCTTTATTGGCCGACATAATGAGTTGCCCTTGGATAAAACACATATGTTCATTTTGTTCATCAAACTTTGGGATATATTTGAACTTAGGAAGCTGTTCTAGCTACATAGAGTTGTTTCCTCCTCCGGATTTGGTTATTCTTCCAAACATGTGGAGAGTTTAATGTTACCTCTAGCCATTGAACCCTGATTAATGTCATGGTGCCTAAGTCTCATCACTTGTCATGATATTATCCAAGGGAACTTTGTCACCAATCCTGAGTCGGACCCTCTACGCAATTTGTCACCTCATGCAGATACATGCTAAATATCCCGATCAAGTCTTGTTAAAATCAATGAAACCTTAAGTCCACGATCATCAATATTATCTATTTTAATGAGCATAGAACCTCACGGGTAGTGAAGTTGTACACTCCTGTTACACTCCTACCCGAGTTTTTTAAGATTTTTAAGTTGTTGCTTGAGTTTTGAAGGCCTCTTCTCTAGCCATCAGGCCTTATCTACTTCTAGAAGATGGATACTCTATAAGGGTATATCTTTTTGATTTAGAGATGTAGCTCCATTGTGTATTATTCATGGATACACTTTATATAGTTGTTGACATGGGATCCTCTGGTTTATTTGATTGGTAGCTATGATTCTATTTTATCGGGCATGGGTATGCATAGAGGTGAGAAATTTTATTTGCAGCTTGGCATTCCGTTCACGGTCCAGGGGATCACTTGTTCGACACATCAATGAAGATTGGTAATGTATTTCAACCATCGGATGCTCTTCTGACCCCACACATTAAGGGGCATCTGTTATAACCTAATTTTCACCAAACATGTTTACCTAGCATCCAGGGCCATCTTAGATCCCTTATTTGTCAAAGCATTGTTGAACATCTCTTTAAAAAAACCTCTTTTACAAGGGCCCATTTCTCAAAATCTTGCATCGTATTACATTCCATTTGACCTAAAAACAGCGTGGACCAACAAAAACATGAAAAAAGGAAAATTTGTCAGATGGAACCACACAACTTTAGATTTGATTGCTTGAAAACTCCCGATAAAAGCCATGGCGAGGGTTCCATCAAAATACCTAGCACATTTTCTAGCCTATAAAGGGCTAGGGAGTCCCATTTGGAGAAGGGAGAAAATAATAGCAAAGAAACTGCCCAATTATATTCTTTGTCCAACCTTTAGCCATCCTTGGCCAGAAGAGATACAAAGCAAAAGTTGGAGGACATTGAAGAGGAGCCTAGGATCAGATTCACGGAGCGGTGGCCGGTCTAGACTTTATTGTAAGTTGATTCATTAAACATAATAATAAAAGAAATGATTTTCCCATCCCACTATATGGTTCTTCTGGATTCATTGGCTATAATGTTTGAATCTCTAACCCATTAGTCTATAAGAAAAATGCATGTGTAGTTTGTTGCCTTGTTTTTGTGCGTAGGTCAGCCTTGCTTGGGAGAGCTACCAACAATGATCAAGCTTATCAGAAAGAGACATCAACCATCCAGAGTAAGGTATGTTGGTCTAACCATGAATTCACTGAAAAGGAATGGGGTTTAAGTGATGCAGAGCGAAGGTAGAAAATGAATTTATTTTGAATTCATGTCACATGCATAGAATACGCCCTGTTGCTATCCAAGAGGATTTCCACTCTATGAGAAGAGATAAGAGAATCGATCTAAGAGAACCCAGTTTGTTCAGAACTGCTTTCGCCAAGACTAAAGATAGGATATGCAAAGTGATAATTGACAGAGGGAGAACTGACAACTTAGTATACACAAAGATAGTGGAGAATTTGGAGCTGGAGAAAACTGCACACCCAAAACCATATAAAGTCTCATGGCTACAAAAAAAGGACACCAGGTAAATGTCACTAAAGAATGTTTAGTTGAATTTAAAGATAAGGATATAGAGATGATATCTTATGTGATGTTATTCCCCATGGACATCCTCATATTTTGTTGGGGAGGGCGTGGAAATATGATAGGAATGTTAATCATGATGGAAGAAAGAACAATCACACCTTAGAGAATAATGGTAGGACATATGTTCAGCGATTGAAGACAAGAAGGTGAAAGCGGAAGCAAAAGAAACACTATACTTCTTATGAGTGGGAAGGAACTACAGATGAATTTAGGAAAGAGAGAAAAGAAAGACATACATTTGTTGTGGTAAAAGGAAACCTAGGTATTTTGATGGTACTTAGATATACTGATCTGGGAGAGGGTCGGGAAATGCTTGAGAATTTTGTTGATACAATGGTGGACGGTTTACCTTGTTCAATGCCACCTATCAGAAGTATAAGACATCACATTGATATTATACCAGGAACAAATTTACTGAACAAAGCACCGTACATATTAACACCACAGGAGAATGAAGAAGTTAAGAAACATGTCCAAGACTTAATGGACGAGGGATTGTCTGAAATCTTAGGCCATATTGTTGTACCAGCAGTCATTAAGTCAAAGAAAGGATGGTGGATGAACAATGTGTAGCAGACTCCGAGGGATATAAACAAAATCACCCATCACCGTGCCCTGTGCCCTACTTGCTAGGGATGGATGACTTGATGGATTGCTTAGGTAAGGACAGAACATAAAAGATTGGTTTGAAAAGCGAATATCATCTATATTAGAATGAGGGAGAATGATGAATGGAAGACAACATTCAAGACAATTCTTACGTATGAATGGCTTGTCATGTGGATTGGTTTGACAGTCATGAAATGCCTTCATACGATGTTGTTAAAATCGATGCTTGAAGGATTTCATTGGAAATTTTTTAATCGTGTATCTTGATGATATCTTTGATCTTCAGTAAGACCGAGGAATAACATTTGGGACATTTAACTCTAGTGATGAGGAGGTTACAACAGAAGAAGCTGCTGATAAACATGAAAAGTCACATCTTTCATGAAGAAAAGAACTCTAAAACATTTATTTGGGTTTCTTGATCTCTTCAAATGAGTTGAAGAGATGGATCTAAGAAAAGTAAAATCGGAGAATTGGTCGCCACCAAAGAATATCTTTGAAGTCAAAATCTTCACGCTGGATATGCATTTCGAGAACTGTCCAAAATTTTAAGTGAGTTTATGCTAATGGACCGCAGTCAAGAAAGATATAAATCTTTAATTGGATGGAGAGGCAGAAAAGATTTAAAGTTGTTTGAAGGAGAATATAACTTCGAACCCTTGATTACGGTTTTCAATTTCGATAAAACATTTCAGAATGGGATCAGCCAGTAGGTGGATTCACGATTGGATAAGTCTTAAGTCAGCCTGTGGTGATTTCATACTTTGGTGAGAAGCTTAATGATGCCAAGATGTAATATTCCACATATGATAAAAAGTTTTAAGCAATCATACATACTTGCTTGAAGAAATGGAGGCACTACTTGGTTTCAAAAGAGTTTGTATTGTATAGCAAAAAACCATGCTTTACAATTAAATGAAACTAGCAGGAAAAGAAATTCTGTAAAACATGTGAAATGGGTTGAATTATGGAACTTCTAAGAAGGTTGTTGATGCATTGGCTTGGAGATGTTTGATTCTGCAAGATTTTTGTGTGAAGACCTTAGGTTTTGGTATGTAAAGGATATGTCTGGAAGTGATTGAGGATTTTTAAGGAC
This sequence comes from Picea sitchensis, assembly GCA_010110895.2. Taxonomy (NCBI): domain Eukaryota; kingdom Viridiplantae; phylum Streptophyta; class Pinopsida; order Pinales; family Pinaceae; genus Picea; species Picea sitchensis. The sequence goes on from SNQJ01S0153972.1 coordinate 6,243, forward strand.
GCATATGAAGCAAGTGAAAATCCCATTCTGAGAGACAAAATACAATGCACTTAATATTTAATCTAGGGATCGATTATTATTCCAAAGGAAATCAGGTTATTGTATCCCAAAGAGGGTATATGAGAGAATCTTTTGAAGAAAAACATAGTGGAGGGATTGGGTTGGACATTAGAAGCCATGATAAGACAATTTTGTGCATCTGAACAGTTTATATTATTGGTAAGGAATGAGGGCGGATGTCAAGAGAAATTTCAACAAATGTAGAATTTCAGTACCTTGAGGGAAAAGACAAAATACGAGGATTGTATCAACTTCATTGCCCGATTACTAGAGGAATTAGGTGGGATCATTAAAGAATGGATTTGTGTTAGGAACTTCCAAGGACTTACAAGAGGTTTGTTCCATATATTTGTTGTAATTAGATAGATTTTCAAAATGGCACATTCATTCCATGTCGGGGGCAATTGATGAAACTCAGATTGCGAGTCTGTTTTTCAAAGAAGTTGTTAAACTTCATGGTTTACCCAAGAGAATTATTTGAATAAGGGATACAAATTTGTTGGGTCATTCTAGAGGACAAATGGAAAGAAGGCTGGGAGGCAATTTGTCTTTTAACAAATATATCACCCTCAGAGAAAAGATGGAAAAAATTGAGGTATTAAATCGAGAAGTTTAGGGATTTTTAAGGAGTTTAATATCGAACATCATATCGGTGGGAACAGTTACTAGCTTCCCTGGCGGAATTCGTGCAATAGTTCACCTAATAGGAGTACATGAAGGAGACCATTTCGGATAATGTATGGAATGCAGTTGAGAGGAAAGAAGAGTATATGAGTTGAGAGAATTAGAGTAGAGTGAGTTCAAAAGTGATAGGTAAAGATTTTAAATAAATATACAGGAGTCCTAATAATAGTAAAAGTAGTTACAATTCTAACTTAGGAATATAGCTGTGAGCAAACATAGAAGAGAAATTTAGTTCGAAGTGGGATTATTAGTCTTAGCACACTTGAGAAAGGAAATATTCCCAAGAGGCATTATAATATTTGAAAATATGTGGGTTGGGAGGCATTGTGTGTAATAATAAATGTAAAAGAGTAGTTGTGGCTTTATTTCAATTTGATGGCTTAGAGTTGTAGGAGGGAAAACTCTAGAAGTTCCTATGTATTCTATTGTAAGATTATTGTCATTGTAACTAAGCTAGAGATCTGTTGAGAAAGAAAATAGAAGAACATAACAAAAAGTTGTATAAGAAGATAGTTGTTGCTATTGAACCATGTATAGATACTAGCAGAATTAATATGGAAAAATATTTAAATTCAATTTCATGGTGTTTATTCTTTGTTTGCATCTTAATGGTATGTATAGTTCTCTTATATGTTACATTATGCATTTGTTTCAAATGTTGTGTCTGTGATTTCTGTGTTAGGAATGTAAAATCATTAGAAAAACAGAAATGAGGTTTCATCGTTTTAATAGAAATTTAAAGGAGTATGGTAGAGAATACTTAAGAGTCACGTTGACAACTTTTGGTTTTATCTCGAGAAAGCTCAGAAGAGATACAAGTGTTCTCATATCAATAAAGGTGCATTATAGCATAGATTCGTGAAAGGAATGCAGGAGCGGAGTTAGTCTTGGAATTTTTAAAAACCCAGCTTGAGAAGGTAGTGGAAGGATTTACTTATTTGCAAAGTTGCCTGAGAAGAGGAAGGCACAACAAGATAATCAGAGAGAGATTATTGTGAATCTTGCAAGGAGTGCATTGAAAAAATCATAAAGAATCCTTGAGTTTGCAACTAGAACCAAGCTCATGATGGATAGAAGCTTGAATAATTTGAAGGAAAGGTGAGAGGAGAAGTCGATTTGCAGAGCCATGTTTAGGAGAAAAAAGGGCGTCAGAACTATCAGCGAAGTTATCAAGAGATTGAACGGACGGTTGAAGTTTCTCAAAGGAATCTTTGATTTCTGCGTAGATAGTTGGATCTTGTAAAAGATCCAACGGAAGGAGGTTAAAAGAGAGTCATAGGAATTCCAAAAGCTTCAGGAGGAGAATAGTCTTGAATATGGATCAACAAGATTCATTGATCTCATGATTGAATTTCATCATTTCAGAATTAGAGAGTGTGGAAAGATTACCTTAGGAGGCAAGAATCATGAAATCCCGATTCACAAAATCTGGAAATAGGATCTAGACCAACAGTTTGTGGAAGGATCTGGATCATCAATCCACAACAAATAAGTCGAGTTTGGACTTTAGGGAAAAGGAGGAGCCTTGTATCGATAAATCCCAAGTCATGAATTTTTTACGTGCTTGGAGTTTGGGCCCTAGGTTGTGGAAGAGGGTCACATCATCAGATAGGACTTAAGGGAGGGAGATATAAATCCATTTCTGGGTTTGGGATTTGAAGGATTCGAGGAACTCAACAACAGGAATCATTGTGAAGTCATGAAACTTGACACTTACCGGGGAAAAGGTTGTGAGTACTTGCTCGGTTGGTCACTTGAGTAGAAGTTAACTTTATCGTAACTCTAGAAGGACACAATGGTTACAAGTGTGAAAGATTCGATTAGGAATGAAGAGATCCATTTAAGCTCAAGGGAGATTAAGAATGATCCCTTATTTGGGAGGAGTCAAGCGAGAACTGGCAGTAGGGTGTCACACAGATTAGAGTCTAATCGGGCTCTCTAAAAAAAAAATGCAGTGAGGAAACAATAGCCTATTTATATTCTTAAAAAAAAACAGAGAGTGATGATCAGAACCCTGTCCCATTTACCATCGATTAACAACCAAAGGCCAAAATACATTTTGAAAAGACACAATGGTGAGCCAAACAACCCTTATTTATTACTCTGAAGCGCCAGCCAGACCCATGACAAATTTGAAAATATGAGGAACAGGAATAAGCTATTAACAACAGTTCGAGGTTCGATAAAAGAACACACCATTGTTGGAATTTTCTCTGCAAATGGGTAAGGATTAACACAAGTACTCAAAGGAAATGAGTTAACAGAGCCGATTACCTGAACAAAAAACCCTCAACCATCAACCTAGAGCCTTAATTCACCACTGTTACTTATTATTCCACAGATACCTATCATAAAACTACATTGACCGAGAAAACAATGAACGCAAAACTTAATAATACCCATTCCTTTGCTTTGAATTTCCAACATTTTACAGTGAATCACAGAGAGCCATAACACCAAATTTACACAGTTGAAATTCTCAGGAACATACAGAATCCAAGCATCATTGAGCCACCATTTGGTTCATACAACGGAGAATACATCATGGATGGAGAAAAGAATCATGCGTGGGAAAAAAAGACTTAAATGAGAGGATTGGGTAGAGGCTTTCCCTTCCAAAACCTACAGAAATGTGGAGCTTCCATAACCAACGAGAGAGAAATTGCAAAAATGGAACAATGTTAGGGTGATGGGCGATAGGGAAGGTTGGAGGAATGTAAATGCCGTTAGCTTCCATCCACTGGCCTTTCAGACTAAACACCGAACAGCCCAATAACATTCACTAACAATCAAGCCATATAACCAATACATAATCAATTCCAAACCATCGTGATATCTGAGATGATATCAATTATAGTATACGAGGATAGTTTACGTTAACCTTGTCATAACTCACACATTAATCATATTAACAACGTATATGCATGTTGGGATTCTTGAGAAGGGGTAGATGTAATAGAAATTTAATCTTTTTTAACCATATGTTGAAGTGTTATATCCGTGTATCATTATCATCCAATAGCAAGGAAGTAAATAATCAATGAATAAATTAACAATCATACATACAGTACACCAGTGTTCACGTGGAAACCCAAAGCGGGATAAAAATCATGAATGATTTTCTTATATGTCTTGAAGAATTACATTCATTGGAAGCACCAACTGTTTTCCATCTACAATTGGGAAGGAGGCTCCAACCCCCTAATAGTTCTCGAGGCTACAAACCTAAAGGAATCTCAACTCCCACAATTCTCTGGCTATAACCGGAAGGAGGATACAACCCTATTTTCGATACAACCCGAAAGGTGGATACAACCACTGTCCTTGCCTCATCCAACCACCCTAAATTAGAGTAGAATTATGGAACCACTTGTCACACTATCACTATGAGATATCTTTTTGTAAAGCTTATATTAATCAACTTTGCCAAATAACCTATAGAAATAACTATGAACACATGCATCAACCATGCATGGCACAAGTACCTCCTTCTATAATCATGTACCATAAACAAGGCATCAACCATGCACCAACCTATACCAAAAACGTAATCAAAGCATGCACCATAAACAAATTATCGGCCATGCCAACACCTCAACCTATACCAACAAGGAGTGCATCAACCATGCACCAAAGTTGTAAAAATAACCTGTCACAACAGCTTGTCCAAACAACCTATAACAACACCACCTTTACTCATCAATCTTATCAACCAAATCATTGAATCTACTCACCAATATCAATCCACCAAGACAACTCTCGAAAGTGTGCATCAACTTAGTATAACACAACAACTCATGATGTCAGTAAGATCAATATGTGCTTCTAATAATACCAAATATGATACATCATCTATAAAACCGTATTATAAAGGCCAATACTACTAACAACTCCCTCCAACCATGTACCAAGTATGGACCAATCATGTATCAGCATCTTGATCAACTATTCAAGGCTAGTGCGCCCATTTTTGTATATGTCTCATAATTAATATAAAATACATCGTTAGTGTAGACCGACCATGACAAAAAAGTATGGGGGGATAAAATACACTAGTTGGGGAAGGAGGGCCTAAAATTTAAGGAAAAGGGGGCTAAGCTAGGGAATTAAGCCAAAAGGAATATTAATTAATATTTCTTAAATCATAAAAGTATGGATATTTTATCCTAAGTTCTAAAGTTAGGGACAAATGGGGCCAAAGTAGCTCCCAACATGACAAGTGTCAAGTTGGGGACAATACCTACATATTGGTGGGACTTATTTCCTTTTCCCATCTTTCCATCATTCTTCCCATCATTCCTCCAATCATTCCCAGTCATCGATCTAAATCATCCACCCAGGCATGAACACACCCATTGAGCTATCTTTTGTATCTTCATAACTGTACACGAACTTTTTATCATAGCCATTTTGGTGTTGAGATTATCACGAGATTGTATCTTGGGAGCTATCTTGAAAAGCGGGTTCATCGGGCCAGCATGGGATATTGAAAGAAGGTTTTAATTTATGAGCAATTGTTAAGGTGAAAATTGTTGGAATTGATTTATTGAAGGTGTTAAACTGCCATTCCCCGATTCTTTCAGGAGGAGCTTCTATCGGCTTTGTTGTTGAAGCAGGAGAAAAGGAAATTAAGACTAGTAGGAAGGGCATTGAGCAAGAGAACACTTCTGGGTGAAGGCATGGGGAATGAGGTATGGGATTGTTAGTTTGAGTTAACTTTTGAGATGGAGTCTTTCTTTCTTGTCTATAGGCCTTTAACACCAGTTAGAAATCCTTTGCACAGGTGGAGTTTAGTCCCAACTTCGGGGTGACTCCTTTGATGAGAGTGATGAATAGTGTAGTCTAATGCTGGGAGGTTCATGTAAGGTACACTGCCTTGATTGGTGACATTCTTACAAATATAAATGCCAATTGTGTGATAAATTTACATGTGTTGCATTGTTCTTTATGTGCTTATTTTTATAGGTTATCATATGTGTGAGATTATAAGCGTGTTTATTTTATGGGTATTTCCGTATATATATTGCATGTATATGTTTCTTGTTATTTAGAGTGTGAATCCATATATTTATAGATGTATTTGTATGTTCACATTATATATAAGTAGCTTCTGCAAAAGAAGTTACGTATTAATATATCTTTTAACTGCATGGAGTTCAAAAATTTATGTGGCATAGCTTCATTGGATAAGACATGTGCATTATGTTCATAAAGAGAATGTAAGGATTCTCTAATTGTGGCGTGGCTTTGCCATGGATGGGCCAGGGGAGACATTACAATATGGTATTAAAACTGATTTTCAACAGTGAACTGGATAGGCCATGAAAAGTTGAGTTGAAAAATCTTGGAGGATTTATTTCGAAGTGGCTGAATTTCAGTTTGTAGAGCATCCGTGGTAAAAAGTAACAACAATTGGGTGGAATTGGGAAGACTGCATTTATGTTGTTAATTCATGAGAAGATGGAGAAATTCGGCCAACTAATGAGATATTCCGATTTAATATCTGTTCTAGAAAATTCATATCTAGATAGATTGAATTTGAAGTTATAGTGAAGCCATGGCAGATGGAGCGAGTTTAGTGGTTAAATTTATCAATTCGCGAATTGATTTTTGGATAGTTCGAGAAATGTCAACCCACAACGATTTGTTGTTGCATAGTTTGGTATTTATCAAGGTGAAATTGAACAAATTTCCTAGTGCCGAATGTCGATGGTAAATTGGGGAAAAATTAAAGCGAAAAGACCCAACTTCTGGAGAAGAATTCACGAGGAATTGATACATAACATTGAATTAATACCTTGGTGAAGCCGGACTAAAATTTCATGATGCACAGTGAAAATATTTTGATAAGTATAATTCGGCACTGCGCGACAAGACATTGGTGTCTTTGATGCGTTAATGCTAGGGATACAGTGTTGTACGAAAATGTTGAGTGTCTGCGGTGTCTTGTGGCGAATTTGATGCCACACGGAAAAATGTTAGTGTGCGACTATGTGTACTAGGGTAGGCGTCGCTATGGAAAATGTTGGTGTACAGGACCATGAAATAAATTTAGCATTGCATGGTGTGCACACACATAATAATGATACTGCACGTGGTGTGTCTGCGGTTTGGAAAGCCTTGAGAGGAGTTTGTTGAGAATTAAGCAAACAATGCTTGGAATATGTTGTCTCGCGATAGTTTAGTTAGTGGTGCGCACATATTTTTGGTGCACGGTGGAGACATACTAAACCATAGCATAGTGAAGCACGTAGAGTATAATACACATGGAATATTAGCGCCGATACAAAAGCTGCATGCAATAGGTAATAGTGCAACCACAACCTCGTTGTGAATATTGGCATAGCGACACAAAGTGAATTGTCTTGATTATTGCGCATAAGAGAAGTGATGCAAAAGTGGTTTTTTAAAGTGCGTGAAAAGATAGTTTACCTTGTGTTGTTGCGCACATGGTAAATAATATAGGTTTATAGGATACGGAAATTTGTGTCTTGAAGTTGTTTTGAAGGAATTGAAGAATAGCAGAAAACCCATTGGTTTTCTACGACATTTTATATCATTAATTTGAACATCATCTTTTTGCAACATGCGTTTTTTAGGACTTTAAGATCATTTCAGAACAAAACAAACCATCTCTAATATCAATCCAATTTGCGTTAAGCAAAGATTTTTATGAAAGTTACAACACAAGCGGTGGAAGAATTAGGGTACAAGACCATCTAACTAAAAGAGCCATAAATTTCACAGCTCGGGAATCAGTTGAAGCAGGAGAAGTCAATGAGCCCTATTGAGCCATTAAAGGAATTTTCGAGCCTGGAATTAATTTTTTGGGCATGTTAAAATGTTTAATATGGAAAAGAAAGTACCTGTAGCATATCAGTTACAATATACCATATTGTAACTGATATGGTATATTGGCCTAGAACTTCAGCTGGTTGTAACTAGCATCCTAGAACCGAAAGAGGTGAAACTTGGACAAAATGAAAGAAATCCATGGAGAAGCCATGAGTTAATAATCGACTTCAAGCAATGGAGCAAGAATGGTAACTTGAAGTTGTTGAAAAGTATGGATAGGATAGAAAATAAATTGGATAGAGGTAGGCTCAATCAAATAGGGAAGTTATAGGTCTCTGAGAAAAGAAGAACCAAAGTGTTAGCATACATCACCACGCCACCTCCCAATTCCAATAGAGAATGCAATAAGCTCAAGTCATCCCTACGTGAAGAAAGCATAACAAGGGTCTGGGGTGGATGTTCTATGAGGAGAAATGAACAAACGTAAACCTCCTACATTTCATGGTGACACAAGAAGGGATGGCAAAACATGGTTGTTGGGCATGCAAAAGCTATTTTCAATTGCATAATTATTCTTCTCATCTGGAGAGGTGAAATTTCCATTTATCAACTCTCAAGGAAAGGAATCCATGTGGTGGGATAAACTTGTGCGAGAAAGTGTTACTTAGAGGGAATTCAAGAGTATTTTAAGAAGAAATGCTTGACTAAGAGATACTCTGACAAAGAAATGAAAATGAAAGAAGTTTTTTAGAACTCAATCTTGCTTGGGAATATGGAAATAGATGAATATGAGAGAAGGTTTTTACGTAGCTGAAGTATGTGTCTTTCATCAAGGATGAGAAAGTTAAGATTCAAAGGTATTTGAGTGGATTGTCATCATTCATCCGGGGGTGAAAAATAGTATGATGATCCAAAGACATTGGAGAGACCATAAGGCAAGCTAAATTTATATATGATCAACAAAAATCAAGGCCAACTTTCCAAAATCTTGGGAAGACAAGAAATTCAGGTGGATTAGAGGAAGAAGGGATCTAAGCCACCATTCTTCGAAAATAATCCACCCACGAGGACAGAAAACTCCTAGAGATCCCAGAGCGATTGAAACATGGGGTCAAGGCCAAAGGCGTACCTATTCAATGTTGGGGTTGTAAAGGAGATCACATGTTCGAAGTTTCCTCACAGAAGTGAAAAAGGGAGGACTTTTCACAATGTATAACAATATGAAACATTGGAGGACATGGGAAAAAATATACGAAGGATCTATGCAACCACAGACAACACATAAGTAGATTATTAGTCACATATGATTGAAGTGGAAGGTATAGTCAGCAACCAAACCATTGTTATTTAATTGATTGAGAGATCTATTCATAGTTATATAGATCACAAGATGGTGGAAAGTTTTCATTTTTTCAAGAAGCATGGGAAATCTTGGTTGGTAATGCTTGTTGGATATAGGAGACAAAAGAAAAGTTAATGAGATAATTAAGTCATGTCTTATGGACATGAATGGGCTGAACAACAAGGCATATTTGAACATCTTTCCTTTAAGTTCATGGTGTCCTAGTGGGATGGATTGATTGGAACAACATCATGCCATCCTAGAATGTCATAGCAAGGCCTTTACTTGCTTGGATGAGGAAGAAGCCCTAAAAAGTCTTGAGGAATTCCCTAAGGCAATAACCATCAAGAAATTTCAGCGTGTTGAATAAATGCTCTGAAAAGGGTGTCAAATATTTGAATCACATATGGAAGACACACCTAAAGATATGGTGCCAAATTTGGAATATCATGCAATCTTGGAAAATTTTGAAGATGTATTCAAGGAAATTGGCAGGATTACCACCATAAAGAGATATTGATTTATCTATAAATTTCTAAAGTATGCGGAGTAGCTCAGAGTGTCAAAGAGTCACTTACATAATGAGTACACGGAGCTAAAGAGGTTACCAAATGCAACTTGAGATATTTTGAAGAAGAGTATATCGCCCAAGTAAGTCACCTTGGTGCCCGGTATTGTTTGTGAAGAATAAAAGATGGAACATTAAGATTGTGCATTTATTTAGAGACGGTTGAATAAAGTATTTGGCCAGAACAAGTATCCTCTGCCGAGAAGGATTATTGATCTTTTTGATCAATTGAAGGATACAAAAATATTTTCAAAGATAAATCGAGGTTGAGAATCTCATGGATGATTTTAGGGATAAATTTCACTCTTGGGCTCATTTTCCATGGTTTTCCAAAAATGAGATTCACTATTTTGAAAATGATTCACCCAAATTATATAGGATAAATTATTTTACCTTAAAATCACCAATTTTATAAAAACTATATAAAAATACTTATAAATTTGATATATTTAAAACATATCGCCGAACATGTATAGTTGACATATGAAAGGATTAGTAAGGTCGTAGAAGTTTTTCTACATTTTAAATAAATTTCCATCCTTAAATCATCGTAGTGGGATACCATTAGGTAAGTATTAAAGAAGAAGATCGGAAAGACCACCTTGAGGAGAAAGGTATGGGCATTATGAGTTTGGAGTGGTGCCATTTGGGTTGTCAAATGTAACAACTATTTTCATATTCTTAATGAATAGTGTTGAGAATATTTAGACAAGTTTGTCATTGTCTTTTGAAGAAATTCTTATATATTCCAAGTGTGAGGAAAGAAGAGCATGAACATCATTTGAGGATGGTGTTGCAAGAAAATTAAAGGGGGCATGATTAGGTATGCCAAGTTGAGCAAGTGCTCATTTTATGATAATCAAATTCATTATTTGGGGAATATCGTTTCAAAGGATGGGATAGCAGTGGATCACGAGAATATAGAAGTCATTAGAGATTAGTCAGCAGCCAAAAGAATGTCTCAGAGGTGAGACCATTCATGGGTATTTTAGGCTACTACATGAGATTTATTAAAGGATTTTCAAATATTTCACACCCATCACTTCCTTGTAAAGGTGTGAAGTTGCGATGGACATTGGATTGTGAAAAGAGTTTCCAACACTTGAAACAATTATTAACAATTTCTCCAATACTAAGGATTGTAGATCCAAATGAAAACTTCATTATATGCAGATGCATGTAAGAGGGACTTGGTGGAATCCTCTCGAGTCACAAAATGGAGTTTGTTATATGTTTTGAGTCAAGGAAGTTGAAGGAGCTTGAAAGACACTATTCCACTCATGATTTGGAGTTGGTATGTATAGTGCATGCCTTGAGGAAATGGAACACTACCTCATGAGGAAAAGGCTTGGAGCTAAGAATAGACCATAATGATGCGAATATTTATTGATCAACCAACTCTAAATGCTAGGCAAAGGGAGATGGTTTAGAATTTTTTAAGTGAATATGACTTTTGATATATATATATAAGGAAAAGAGAAACAAGTCATGCACTCAATATAGAGTGCATGAATTGCAATGCTACAACCATTAGCATGTACCAATCAAATTTGAAAGACATAATTCTCATGTCTGGGGAAACATTTATGTACCAAATTCTCGAGGTGAAATTTTGATATTGGGAGGAGGAGAAATGCATAATGCTTGCATATGTGTTGGGCACCCGGTGTTGGATTACTGAGAGAGGGGTGAATCGATAATAGGCAATTTAGTCCTTTTAACCATATAATCCAAAATGTTATATCAACAAGTATTATTATCCAATAGCTACTTGAGTAAATAAATGAACAAATGAACAATCATACACATACCTGATACACGGTGTTTCACATGGAAACCTAAATAGGAGAAAACCACAAGGAATGTTTTTCTTATATGTCTTGAAGAATTACATTCATTAGGCTTTACCAACTTCCTTTTTCAGTACCAGCTGGAAGGCTCCAACCTCCTAGTTTCTGGGGCCTTTAGCCTGAGGAAGCTCCAACTCCCAAATCTCTGGCTACAACAGGAGGCTACAACCCCCAATTTCCTCGAGCTACAAGCCCCGGAAGGTGGCTAAAACCACTGTCCTTTCCCGTCTGGCACCTGAAGTAGAAGTGAATAGTGGAGACCAACTGTCACACTATCCTTTGCAAGGATATACCCGGCGTAACCTATACCAAAAATCCTGAACCATGCATCAACTGTAATCAGCTTTGTACCATAAAAAAGTGCATCCAACCATGTGGCTGCCAACTGTAATCAACCTATACCATAAAACAGTCTGCATCAACCATGCACCAACTTGTAATCAACACGTACCATAAACAGAAATGCATCAACCATGCACCAACTTGTAATCAGCTTTGTACCATAAACAAGTGCATCAACCATTACGCGATCTGTAATCAATTTGTACATAAATAAGTGCATCAAACGCTGCCAAGTATGTACCAATCATGTGTCAACTATACTCTCATCAACTATGACTCATCAATGTACCAGCATCATCAGCTATACACCTCATGTATGTGTGCCAGCTCATCAACTACTATCTCAACCGTAGCGCTCAACGTAATGCCTCAACCAAAAGCCCTCATCAATTTCATCATCAAAATCTCGTTTGTAGATCTGTAATAGACACAGTGTGTCGATCACATTCCTACAAACCTTCCTTAACTTTAACTTGACAAAGAGACTAGCATTTTCATCAAACTTTTCTTTAGTCTCACATGCCTAGTTTTGGATTAGTCAACAACTAACTTGAAGTAATCACATAACTTTGAACACATGTCTGTAAATATGAAACCGATACACAATATTATTTAGTGTGATTTATGCAATTCCTCCAAGTGGCACTACTTGTAACTTTTTCAAAAGGAATTATAGCAAAATGACATACCTTGTTGAATGCAGTATTCTAGAAGCGACCTTGTAGAGCGTGCCTCACAAAATATTTGATGCAATGATCTGAACCTATTACACATCATGTACTACAGACTTTTACCTAACCAAAAATTTTTGTCTCATTGAATTTGGATCTGTTATGAAGAGGTATGGCCGTTTTTACCCAAAACACTGATTTTTGACTAGTTTCAGGAGATTTGACCACAAACCCTATTTTCCGCGAGTGTAACTCATAAAATACAACGACCCACAAGCCAAATTTTTAACCACGGATACTTGGATATGTTTTCTCACTTTCATAGAAATTTTAGGATCTGAATCATTATATAAAAAAAATTATAGCAAAATGGTGGGAATGACCTGAAAATAACATACCTTAGAAAGCACCATCAAATATTTTTATCCTTCCCTTGCATTTGGCCTTCTTTTCCACTTTCACCGAGGGTACGTAGATATCGTTTTAAACCTCGGACACCTATAGATATTCAATATGCTCAAGTTTGATTCAAATGAGAGCCTTGCATCATTTATACTCCAAGTAGCTTCCTTAAAACATCTTCTAGGTCACTTGGCCCCACTTTTCCTTATTTTGGGTTGGGTCACTTCTAATTTCTCCATTAAAATTATTATTGAAATAATTTATTTTTTATTCACTTTGAATTATAATACACTCATCACTTCACTTTATTGTTACCTTTTAAAACCACTTTGATTACTTTGACCTTTTCGGGCTTCTAGATGACATATGAGGGTCCTCCAACCCGTAAAAGGCCATAACTCTCAAACCGTGAGGAGTTATGTGATATCTACTAAAATGGCATGACATGTGCTATCCATATAGAATAGTATTATCGAGAAATATATATCTGTCATACTATTACCCATCAAACAAACTTGGAGTCCATTACCCAAGCTGAGGTCTCCAACTTCTCATAGCCATAACTCTCAAATTGTGAGGAATTATGTGGCATTCCACATACACCAGAAATGGCATGAAAAACAATATACATCTAAAGATATTTTCCTAAAAAGATTACTTTCCTTCATCTCATTATTCCACAATTAAGCATGGGTTCTCTTACTCCATAAAGCGTTTTTCGGTGAGACTTTCACCATAAAGGGGACCACTTTGAGTTCATCCATATTTAATTCTTATAAACCATGAAAAACAATAATGAGTCATATTTACATCAAACACTATTAGGTCCATTGCGAAACTTTGTGCTTCTGGTCTTTCTTCAAGGGTTGACATCAATGACAACCAACCAATCAACAATCTCCCCTTTGGCATTGATGGCAACACTCACGATGCAACAAATCATATCACTCATGCTTTCCTTGAAACCATGCCTCTTCAACCATGACAAAACAATAATGAATCATGTTACATCAAACACTATTGGGTCCATTACCCAAACGCTTTGATAACTCACGAGTCTTTCTTCAAGGGTTGACATCAATGACAACCAACCTTAATCAATAATCTCCCCTTTGGCATTGATGCAACACTTTGATGCAACACTAAAATCATATCGCTCATGCTCACATTTCATGCCTCTGTCCTCTGCATCGATAAATATGCTCCTCTGGAACCATGCCTCACGTCCTCTGCATCTGATAAATCTCTCTCCCCTTTGTCATCCATGGAAAAAGGTATCTTTCCATCAGGGTTTGCTCCCTCGTGTTGTCCTCTTATGGTGCTTCCCTGCGTGTACATCTAAGACATATAAGATAAGCATTCAAAAACATTCATTTTTAGAGTAGAAATAACTCAAAGTCTTTGAAGATATTCAAGGCTTCTCATGGAAGTGGTTTTGTAAAGATGCTGCCACTTGTTCTTTTGTGCCCACATACTCAACTCGATTCTTTACGCCTTTTGTTCGAAGTAGAAAGTGATAGCGATTGGAATGTGCTTAGTCTTGGAGTGCATCATCGAGGGTTTGTTTAAGCCCGATGTGCTTAGTCTAAGCAGCCATGATACCAAACACTCACCTAAGTAGAAACTTATTTGCTCCTTGGTGCTTAAAATTAGGTCATCGATACAACTGCCCAATCTACATGCGTGTGACCATGAAGTGATAGATCTTTTCCTTTTTGGATACCATAATCCAAACTCTTACGTTTCTTTGAGAGATATCCGAGATCCTCTTTACTACTAATACATGTGATTCCTTTGGTGCTTCTTGAAATTGTGCCACGTATCGAACTTCATGCATTACATCTGGTACAGATCTTTGTCTGTATAGTAAGGGCGCAATCATTATTTGATTACTGAGAAGAGGGGTGAATCACTAATAGAGCAATTAAACCATATAATCCAAGTGTTATATCAATGAAGCATTATTATCCAATAACTGCGAGTAAATAAGCAATGTTTCGTGAACAATCATACATACCACGGTACACGGTGTTTCACGTGGAAACCCGTCGGGGAGAAAACCATCGAATGTTTTTCTTATATGTCTTGAAGAATTACATTCATTGGAAGCACCAACTTCCTTTGTTTTTCGGTACAAGCGGAAGGGGCTCCAACCCTAGTTTCTCGGGCTACAACCTGAGGGAAGCTCCAACTCCCCAATTCTATGGCTACAACCCGAGGGAAGGGAGGCTACAACACCCTATGTTCTCGGGCTACAACTTTTGAGGCTCAACTCCCCAATTGCTCGGCTACAACGAGGAAGGAGGATACAACCCCTATGTTCTCGGGCTACAACTTTGAGGGAAGTAACTCCCCAATTCTATGGCTACAGCCGGAAGGGAACAACCTCTATGTTCTCCGGCTACAGCGAGAAGGTGGCTACAACCACGTCGCCGCGATCTGCCGCACGAGTAGAAGTAGAATGATGGAACCCTTGTCACACTATCAGCGTGAGATATCGGATTTAATGAGCACATGCCAATAAATATAGACCATTCATCAGCCATGCATCAGCACAATCAACCTATACCATAACAGAGTGCATCAACCATGCACCAACCTATAATAATCAACTTTTGTACCATAAACAAGTGCATCAGCCGGCCGCCAGCACGTAATCAGCTTTGTACCCATAAACAAGTGCATCAACAATGCACCAACCTGTAATCAACCTGTACCATAAACAAATCGTCAACCTAATTGCCAAGTATGTACCAATCGTAATGTCAACTAATCATCAACTATGACTCATCAATATGTGCCAACATCATCAACTACACTTCGTTCAATATGTACCAACATCATCAACTATACACTTCATGTATGTGCCAACTCATCAACTACTGTCTCAACCATGTACTCAACATGTACCTCAACCAAAAGCCCTCATAAATTTCATCATAAAAATATGATTTGTAGCTCTGTAATAGACCTGGTGTTTCTGATCATATTTCTATAAACCTTCATTAACTTTAACATCAAGAAACTAGCATTTTCTTCAAACGTTTCTTTAGTCTCAATTGCCTAGTTTTGGATTAGTCAACAACCCTAACTTGAAGTAATCATAACTTTGAACCTGTAATGTATAAAGATCTGAAACTGATACACAATGTTATTTAGTGTGTTTTATGCAATTCCTCCAAGTGGCACTGCTTGGAACCTCTCAGAAAAGGAGGTATAGAAAAAATGGCATACCTTGCTGAATTCTGGCTTATTCTAGAGAGCGTCCTTGTAGAGAGTGACCCACACAACATATTCAATGAAATGATCTGAAACTGTTACACAGAATACTACAGCCTTTACCCTAACCGACACATTTTGTCTCACTGAATTTGGATATGTTATGAAGAAGTTATGACATTTTTACCTGAAACACCTGATTTTGACTAGTTTCAGGACTGCCCACAAACACTATTTACCAACGGGTGTAACTCCAAAACTACAACGACCCACAAGCTGATTTTTGAACCACAGATACTTGGATATGTTTTCTAACTTTCATAGCAATTTCAGGATCTGAATCATTATACAAAACAAGTTATAGTGAAAATGGTGAGATGACCTGAAAATAACATACCATAGAAAGCACCTTCAAAAGAATTTATCCTTCCTTGCATTTCGGCCTTCTTTTCTTCACTTTCCTCAGAATTTCGGCTAAGATATCATCTGTAAATATCA
>SNQJ01S0153973.1:0-22673 GCA_010110895.2 Picea sitchensis
ACGAAATACCTAAAAACATTGTATATATTGTATGGCGAATGGTGAAATTCGATATAATGAAAATAAGAAAGGTTTTCCCAGTTGAGGGTTTCCGGTATAAAATCTCTGTGTACTCTATGTATGAGCCATTGATTAATTTCTATATTGCTTAAGAATCTATATGCATTGCTTTACTTCGCAGGTTTAAAACTTACATTTTGGAAGAAGACAATAGTCACTTTTCTTAGGCAAAAAGTCCTTGTGGGAGCCTGAATACATCACTTGTAGAGACATCACCAGAGTGACAAAAATAATGTGTAACACTTGGACACCATTTTGTCCCAATTATTTATCTTTTGTTTGCCTTTTCTTCTCCTCTCACCCCGTAGTTCATCCCACCACAGTGTTGCATTTCCCTTGAGCTTGGTGACAACATGTTTCACCCTTTTCTCTTCATTGACATCTTCATAGTTGAAATGTTTGTCCATGGATCTTATCCAATCCAAAAGATCTTTAGCATCTAAATTTCCTTCATACATTGGGACCTCTATCTTGGCCCTACCTCCTAATCTGACAACAACTCTCAAGAAGCGTTCTTCGGAAACAATTTCACATGCAACTTCTTTGAACTCTACTTTTTTTCTCTCTGCATCGCTGATGTCTCCAGCATCAAGTGCCCTCCTCTGCGTTTCCTCCATCACCTCTAATCTTGCAAGAAGTTCTCTCATCTCCCTTTCTACAACTCAATTGGCTAGGGGTGGCTCCCCTCGTCTCCTCGATGGCGTTGTGTTGAATGTCTCTCACACACAGAGTACAACTTCAAGTTATTTTATCTCTTCTCATTTTCCTACTGTCTGTAAGCAAAACTTCAGCTCTGATACCACTTGATGTAGACCCTCCCCTTCTCCCTTTGAGGTTGTTGACCTCTCGGTCAAGGATCGATCAAGATACTAAGTCAAATTGACTCTTTGTGTCTCTGCTAGACCCCAAAATCAATTACACAGGTCCTTTCACCAAAAGTGCAGATCATATGAGATCCACAGGCCCTCCGCTAAGCGTTGTTCAATTTCCATTCCTGACAGGCACTATTTCTTCTCTGGCTAAGCCCCTCTTCTAAGTGACCATTGACTATGACCACACACCTAAATAAAGGGTGTTTCGTGGGTTGGGTCTTTGCATGCAAGACAACCCCTAATTCTCCGATCTCTGAATTCCCGAAGTGGGGACTAGTGCATGCTATCTCCTCCCTTGACCTTTGACGATGTGACCCCTCCCTATAACCTGGGGCCAACCTCTTGAGCATTTTTTGGTTTCACGTTTCACGTCCCCAGAAGGTTTGTTTGATCATCCTCTCAATTTTTGAAATTCGAAATATGGGCTCACCTCTCATCAAATCAATGGTCCACAATCCATGGGATCCGATGGTCCTCCTTTCTCCTTCGCATTTTGAGATTTTGTGTTTCGGGTAGTTATAATGTTGTGCACCTCCCTTCTCCCGATTCCCAATTTTGCACTTGCCTCGGATCGACGGTCTAGACCCCTCCATGATCCAATGGGAGAGGTTAAATTGTGAACTTGGGTTTCACGAGTTTTCTTGCTCTGTGCACTTTCAAGGGTTAAATTCTATGCACTTACCTATTTATCCAATGACTGTTGGTCCATGCGCTCACATCTAACGGTCCAGATATGATCTCCCTTTGGGTGTTCTCTTGAGTGTCTATGCGTGGGATTTGATGGCCAGTTTTTTTCCTCTATAGATGATCCGACGATAGTTGTCGCTCCCCCTCCTAATATTTTGACTCTTTTGACTTAGAAATTTTTCCAAGTCTTCAAAGGTCTCTACATTTGAACCTCCTACGAGTCCATCTCTCGGACCTTGACTACACTTTTGAAAAGTGATAGCCCTCATAATCTTGGCCTTATTAAATCTTTTGATTTCCTGCCCACTCCTTGCGTTTTAGGGATTTTCGATAACTCAGATCCGAAGGATTTCTTGAAAAGAAACTCTTCTCTCCCTCCCAGCATCCCTCTATTTTGATTCTTTGAATTCTTGTAGAGTCTCTTCGATCCTTAGTCAAATCGTGTATCTATGTAACCCTTGCAGAAGGCTCTTACACAAGACTTGGTTCTTGCGAGTGACTGTGCATGCCTTGCAGCAGTCACTTTGCACTCCTTGCAAAGGGAAAGTTTTGTGATATTTATTTTGAGCTTCAGAATTGAAACAGATTTTGTCAATGCAATTCTTGCGTTCTGTGTGCACACCTTGCACTGATTCAAAAGAAGAGAAACAATTGAAACTTATGCTAACATTCATAGTTCCATCTACTCGTATCGAAATTAATTCATTCATGAAAACACAATAACAAGAGATAATTGCAAACAATGTCCACACCATGCATTGGGTCAATTTTCCTCTACTATCTTCATTCAAAAGAAAAACAATGGCTACAACTATAATCAAAATAATAAGTAAAATTCAGAAATTATCCTACTAACTTGCATCTGCCTCATTTGAGCATAAAAAACCTCTATTTATCTCTGAGGGTCCTGTCGAGCACTCAACACACCCTAAAAAAGTATGTGACCATTTCCTTTTTTGGGTACTACTTGATCTTTTGCATTGATTGTTTTCATGTCAGTATGAAACTAATACCTTCGCTTATCTTATATGTTTCATGATTGAATTAATTAAAGATTACTTGAACATACAACAAAGAGTCATGTTAACTCTGAAAGAGACTTAACTACTACTCAAGGAATCGCCGACCTAGATTTTTTCCCAACTCGCTTAAGAAGTTCGGCATCGGTGAAAGTTAGAGATGGAAAAAAATTGTTTGAGAAGTAAAAGTAGCTGAGTGTCGACTTTCATCGGTGTCAGTCAATGAAAGCGTTTATTTTCTATGAATAAGCCTCGGGAAGGATCTTTCCAAAGACCGATCCATCCAGCTTCAGAAAATAAATATAACAGTAAGCGTTGCACAAATGGAAAGTGACATTGTCAACCCCTGATACAATTTCGGTGTCGAAAAAGTTACAACGTGTTAGTTCGCAAAGAAAACCATGCATTAATTTTACTTTTTCCAATGCCATCCGAGCATCGAAAACCATTGTACCTAACCTGTTATGTGATTTTGACGCGTATGAGGTCCCCAAGTGCATTTCCTACCATCTAGTCGGGTGGTCTCGTTATGTTTATATATTTTGATGACCCCCGGTTAATAACACCACGTTAACATCAACCAATATCAGAAGTTTTGACAGAGAATACATCAATGAATTTACAAATGCAATGATAAAAATTATAAAATCCCATGATGAGCATGAAGAATTTTAAATAAGAATACACGTTTAATTCACATCTGAAAGGAGCATGATACATTCAAAACACTTTCAAATTCTTTATACAATCAAAACTCCCTCCAGGCTTGGTTTACATACAAGTAGACATCCTCAATGACTCGGCTAACCGACTCGGTCGCAGTAAGAATAAAAAACCCTTACAAAAGAGAGAAAAAAAGGTCAAGTGACACTTCCGAGGATGCAAGGCAAGAACCCACCCACTATGTATCTCATGTGCGCTGGTCCTCTCTGAAATTGTCCTTTGCACCTTGTAATGTCTTCTACTCTTCTTTCACTGTCATCCTCTGTGCCTCGCATAATTACACAATTTTATCTTGCGCTTCTCGAAGCCGTCTCTGGAGCCAAACTATGCTACCTTCACAACCTTGGGACACAGATACCTTTTGGTTCTTCACCGCCAATTGGCTTTGTAACACTCTATTCTCTTGGTAGAGTTCAACTATTGCAAGTTGGGCCTGCTCTAACTATTGAGAGAGACTCTCAGTGGGAAAACCCGATTCTTTTTCCCTTTCCTTTCATCTCCCTATTCCTCTACCGGTAGTCCCAACTGGCTCCGACCAGTTGGTAAGCAATGCAGACCCCTCAGGGGCTGGATGTACACTCATCTCGACTAGGAGGTGGTCCTCCTCTCCTTTTTCCATATCTTTCCTAGGCCTTCCTCTTCTCTGTGGTTTCCCGAGAAGGCACATTTCCCAGCATACCTCTCTCAGACATACCTTTTTCCACCACAATCTCCACTGGGAACGTTGACACCATCTCCAAGCAAGAGCTTGTACCTCCTGTTGGAGTTTCGAGGACATGAGAAGCCAATAAGAAAGAGTCATAGGCATGGTGGGGCTTGGAACTCACACTTTGGATACCTCCCAGAACTTGTCCCGTGTTTGAAGGGGATCCCATAATGAAACAGTGTAGGGACTCGGGCATCTCTGGGTGATAAAGGACTACTACATGGGACTTCACCAAGATAAACTCACCAGACTAGAATTCCTGAAAATATAGGCTCGACATATGCGTAGAATTCCCCACAGAACTCCTGGAATTTATAGAGAAACAAAGGAGTGAAGCAGAGCGTGCTAATAAAACACTTGCGCCTTGCGACATGATGTCTCGAAGACTCGACACGCCACAACTACTCAACAGATGCAATCCAAAACATGTAAACATCGTCAATCAGAGTTGCAGGGAACGTGGGGTACGATCCTTTCGATCTTTTCAAACTTCCAAACCTTCGTTATTGACGAATGATGTTTGACACACTTGATAATATGGATTATGGAGGCATTTAACAACTTTCTCTTTACAATATCTGACCTTTTGGGAGAATACATGTGCACACTCGTCTCCGACATCTCCTTTTGGCCCCAAAGGTCAAGTGATTACTATGATGGTTTAGACGCTCATGTCTGCCATAATTGATTTTCCACCCTATGGAACGTTGACATAATTCATTTAAACCAAAGAGGAGTGGTGGCTTCGGCTAGGTCATCACAGGTCATTCAAAGGAATGACTGGGATCACGTAAGTATTAAACGACTGAGACTATCGAGCTACATAGGTATGTGTTAATATTTTTAGTTTGTTTATGTATTATCATAGGTTTCTTAATGACTAAACTACCTCTACCTTGATTGCAAGAAAAATCCTCTCGACTACCAAATAGAGCTCGTCCTGTGGCCTCGCCGAAGAACTCGAAAGAAACACTGAAGCTGAATTGTCAGAGCAATGAAGGATTCTGGGCTCCCCGAGTTTGGCACTCCTGATGAATCTACCAACCTGAGCGATGTGTTCAATTTGTATGTTGAACAAGACTCTCTATGGGACGAAGAGTGCACAAAGATAACTGATGCAAGGCTAGGGAAAGTGCAACAATTCACAGAACACCCAATCAAATCTCGAACCATGCTACGACAACTGAAATCCAATTTGGTAAAGTACCGAGTGCATGCAATGGATATTAGAGGAGTATATGTTGCCCCGATGGAACAACACAGATTCTCATGGGCTCAAACTTTTGAATATGTGTTTATCAGTTGGTTTGAATATGAAAGAAGTCATCCTTTTCAAGAAATATCTCGGGTGGATTGTTAAAGAAACTATTGGATGATCATGCCACGTAGCGATTTTTGTTTGGTTCAAAATGTACTTAGCCATTAATTTCATTTGAATTTTATATTATAAATAAGGACATCAACCAATTAGTCAGGGTTGATGGTTGTTGTAAGAACTCTTTCTTTTTGGTTGTTAAGAATTATTTTGAGACTGCTATGAATTGAGAAGTCCTTCTGGACCAAAGACAATCTATTTTCATCAGATGTATGTGAGTCAACTTGGATAAGAACTACTTTCTATCTTATTCCATGAATGATGGAGTAAATGAGTGAGAGCATTTAATTTTGTTGTCAATTTATCTGGTGCAATGATTTTATGTTCTTTGCTTTAATGATGAAGATAAATTGTTGTGTTATTATGTGATGAATTTTATGGTAAATGAATTATTTTGATTACCGTGACCTTGATTACATATGTTTTTTATTTATGTTAATTATTTTTCTCAGACAGTAATTGGATGCTTATTTGGTTAATGTATTAGTACTAGGCCCTTTGTCATAGAATCATTGTCTACATGTTTGAGCATGGGGTTATCCAAAGCTCAACCTCTTCCCAGTAGTTAAAACTTGATCCTATTACTTGTCGAGTTGGTTTATACTGGCTTGCATCTCTCATACCAGCCCCACCTAAGAGAAAATACAAAAGAGAATAGTCCTAACTGAAGGAAGATCCTTCACAATAAAACAAAAATCCCATCGATAAATTGTCCGGATCACAAGATATGGAGAACCATTACATATTAAATGATGCAGAGTCTCATTGGGCCTCAGTGGTGGGTTTGGTTCATACTATTGAGTCAAGGTATTTAAGCCCCATCAACAGGTCCTTAGGGTTCCCCCCGACTACTTGTCTAGTCACATTCCACAGCAGGAGTGGAAAGTCCCACTTCGCTCACGATCATTCATGTATGCTTCAAAATGTTGTTTCAGTGCTGATTTCATGCATGCTTCAAAATATTCGTTGTGATTCCTAGCGTTGAGATTCCGAAAATATTCCGAGGTGTTGAGTGGTCCTACTCTACATGTTCACTAACTATGCGCCTTCATCATAATTTCTTCTTCTTATAGAATGATAACCTGACCTAGGATCAATCTTGGAGAATTTTTTTTCATATTTCAACTGATCAGAGAGGTCATTGATCATTGGCAAAGGATACTTATTCTTCATGGTTACCTTGTTCAACTTCCTAGGTCAATGCAAAGTCTCAATGTTCCAACATATTTCTTCACAAATAAAAATGGTGCACCCCAAGGTGACACACATGGGCGTATATACTCCTTCTTCAAGATCTCTTCAAGTTGCATTTAAAACTCCTTCAATTCTAGTGTACTCATCCTATATGGAGTCTTGGATACTAGAGTTGCTTCGGGCATCAAATTTATGGATAAATCGATGTCTCTTTTAGGGGGTAATCTTGGTATTTCCTTGAACACATATTCAAACTCTTTTAGGACTACATAATCTTCAATATTTGACACCTTATCTTTAGGTGTCTCTTCCATATGTGCTACAAATAATTGACACCCTTTTTTGTAACATTTCTTCAGCTGTAATGCTGAAATTTCTCTTATGGTTACTGCCTTGGGAATACCCTACACCGTTCTTATGTTCCCTTCCTCATCCAAGCAAGTAAATTTCTTGTTATGATAGTATAGGATAGCATGATGTTGGTCCAACCAATCCATCTCAATTAGACAGTCATAGGAACCTAAAGGCAAGATGTTCAAATATTCCCTAGTGTTTTGTTCATTCATGTCCATAGGACATGAATTAACCATCTCATTAACTTTTCTTTTGGCTCCGGTAGCCAACTGCACCAACCAAGATTTTCCATGCTTGCTTCTTGGCGAATGAAAACATTCCACCATCTTAGCATCTATATAACTATGACTAGGTCTTGAATCAATTAAAATAGAACTGGTTTGGTTGTTGATCACACCTTCCACTTCAATCATATGTGATTGATACTCTCCTTATTTGTTGTCCAGAGATGCATAGATCCTCAGTACATTTATTCCCATGTCCTCCATTATTTCAACTTGTTGTAGATTGTGAACAATCCTCACATTTTCACCTCTATGAGGACAATCTCTAAACATATGATGTCCTTTACAACCCCAACATTGAATATGTGGTTTCCTTGTCCTTTGACCCCCTATATCAATCGTTTTGCATTCTCTAGAAGTTGGTTGTCCCTGAGGATTATTTTTGAACAATGGTGGCTTGGTCCCCTTCTTCCTCTTATCTATCTTCAATTTCTTTCTATCTTCCCAATCTTCTTGGAAATTTTTCCTTGATTTTTGTTGATCATATAGGAATTTAGATCACCTTGTGGTCTCCTCCAATGTTTTGGGATCATCATATTGTATTTTGTCGCTGATGAATGATGGAAGTCCACTTAATACCTTTGAATTTTAACTATCTCATCCTTGATTAAAGAAACATACTTCAACAGTTCTAAAAACCTTCTTTCATATTCATCTATGGTCATACTCCCAAGATTGATTTCAAAGAAATCTTTCATTTTCTTATCATAGTATCTCTTAGTCAATTATTTATTTTCCAAATACTTCGTGAATTCCCTCCAACTAACATTTTTCTCTTTAATATGTTTCACCTGCACAAGATGATCCCACCACATGGATGCCTTTCCCTTGAGTTGATAGATGAAAATTCTTCCTTCTTCATGAGAAGAATAATTCTACAATTGAAAATACTTTCTCATGCCCAACAACAATGTCTCTACATTTTCATCCTTCCTGTGCTCACCATAAAATGTAGGAGGTATGATTTTGTTCATTTCTCCTCGTAACTCATCCACCCCAGACCTCTTATGCTTCCTGAAAGGGGATGGATTTGGGATACTATGTTCTCTCTTATTGGAATGCCTTGTGGAGTGACGGTGATGTCTGCTAACACTTCTTGTTCTTATTTTATCATCAGGAGAACCATGACTTCCTGATTTTCTTGAGCCACTCTCCTTATCCAATTTATTTTCTATTATGTTCAAGCTCTGCATTAACTTCATGTTGAATTCCTCATGTTTCTCCTTTTCCTTCATAATCCTTTCATTATCATCCTTATGGATTTGTACATCCTTTTGCAAATTTTTAATGGTATCTACCATATTCATGTTTTCATCCCTTCCTTCTCCATGTCCATTGGAGTTTGTTCCTTCAATGCTCATTTAAACATCCATCCCTATGATCTCATCTTCCTAAATGTAATCCCCCTATGCATATTACATTCATCTACACTTTTTTATGGTCCTAATCTTATCTATTTGGTGTTAACTCTACAAAATGTGCAACCGAAAAAACGTTTCATGCTAACTATTTCACAAATTTCATGAAAATATGAACCATTTTGGTTCAATAATGCATCAGAATTATTTCTTCTGATTTCCTAAAAATTGAATACCCATATCAATTTTTGGGGTGAATAATTATATATTCTATTGTCCAAGATCTTTCCAACGCCTTCTTCCATGCTCAATTATGAGTCTTGAGCAGAAAGTTATGGTTATTTGAAAATTGTCCATTAATTTTTCTATTCACTCTACAACTTGGTGCAATTATGCACTGTAATTATGCATTTTTACACATACTCCATTGGAGTTTTAGTAGGAGCTCAATTGGGTTTCTTAATATACATATTTTGGACAGTCTGTCCAAGTTTCACCTTTTTATGGGTTTCGGGCTGCTAGTTACAACATGCTGAAGTTCTAGGCCAATTAGTGTTTTTGATATGGAATGCTACATGTACCTTCTTTTCCATATTAAACATTTTTAATATGCCCATAATTTTAATTCATCTCTAGGAATATTTTATATGGTTCAATAGCTTTCCATAGACTTCTCTTGTGCCTCAATCTTCTTCCAAAGAAGAAAGTTATGGCCCTTCGAAGTTAGTTGGGTCTTAAAATTTACCCTCCATTGTTTGTCCTGTAACTTCCTCATAAAACCTCTTCTTGACGAATGGTTTACACCATTAGAAATATCTCTCCGAGATCTTTCATTTGGGCTATAGAGACACAATGTATATGGGTACACTCTATTCCTAAGGTTTTTGAGTAGCTAAAAATGTTGTTTAGGGCCTCAAAAACGCGCTGCAAAAAGATGACCTTCAAACAATATAAAATGTCACAGAAATTTGTTGGTTTTCTACTATTGTATACCATCCAAATGACTTCGTGCACAAAAATTTGAACATGTACACCCATATGTAGTATGTTCATAAACACCATAAGGTAGTGGATGCTTCACACATGCTTTTGTCACGCCAATAATTGGTGCGCACTATGTTTGTGTCACGCGCCAATATCCACTGCGCATAATTTTGGTTCATGCACTAGTACTTGTTGTGTGTAATTTTTGTGTTTCACACTAATATTTTTCATGCTACACCATGCCAAAATTTAGAACTCTCCCACCACGCAACAATACTTCATGCTTACCATTAATTAAATTGTTGCTCAACAACATATACCCACATTGCACGTGCACCAACCGGATTTCTTTGCGCTATGTGAATAATGCACATACACACACCATTATTATGAGTGTGCACATTGCACACGCTAGTATTATGCATGCACCACTCAATCTGCACTGTGCAATGATAAATTTAGTGCAAACACCCGCGCACAAATATTTTCCGCGCATTACCACTCTACATCGCGCAGTGCCAAATTTAAGTGTGCACACCTACCCATGAATATTTTCCATGCATTACCACTCTAAACCGTGTAGTTCCAAATTTAAATTCACACACCCACGTGCCAATATTTTTCACACATTACCACTTTGTACCACACACCGCCAAATTTAACTACACACACTCGCACGCCAATATTTTTTGCGCAATGCCAAATTTAAGTACGCACATCGGTGCACCAATATTTTTCACACATCACAATCTTATCACTGTGCATCATGCATTTTTAGTGTTCACACATGCACACATTCATTTTTATGTGCATCAATTCCTCGCAAATTATGATGCAGAAATTGGGGATTTTTCCAAACTTTTTCCCAATTTTCACCATAAACATTCTGCAACTAGGAAATATGTTCAATTTCACCCCGATAACACCAATTCAACCTCTACAACAAAAAATCATTGCTCATTGACATTCCTGGAACAATTTTTTCCCGAACTCAATTCACGAATTGAGAATTTTAATCAACTTATCTCGCTCCATCTGTCATGGATTCCCCGTGACTTCAAATTCGACCAATTCCAGGTTTGAATTTGCTAGAACATATACTAAATTAAGAATATCTCACCACTTGGCCAAATTTCTCAATTTTCCCATGAATTTAACAACATAAATTGGGGGTTTTTCCCAATTCCATGCAATTGCTTCTAATTGTTTTCATGGACACTCTGTAGCTTGAAATTTAGCCACCTCAAAATCAATTCTCTGTGAAATTTCTCTCCAATTGAACATTCTCGGCCCATCCAGGCTTAGTGTTGAAAACTGGAGCTCTGATAGCATATTGTAACATCCCCAACATCCCACGGGGCTATGCCACATAAAAATTTTGAACTATATACAAAATTAAAACATATACAGACAAAAACACTTGTGGAACTTTATATATAACACTTAAAATGGAAAAATACATTATGAAAATGCACAAATTCATACAGAATAATAATACAAATACACATGTAGCACACACAGTAATAACCCATAAAAATAAACTCATACATAATAATGCAACATGTAATTTAACACAAAATGGACACTTAACTTGGAAAAAATATCACCAGTGCGTGCAGAACTTTCACGAAACTCCCAACCTTAGACCACGTTCCTCATCACTCTTAGCAATGGGTCACCCCTGAGCTGGGACTAAACTCCATCCAGGTAAAGGGATTCCTAACCAGGATAATGTATCTCAGACAATAGGAAATACTCTGTCACAGGTGCCAACTTGAACTAACAACCTACAGTTCCTCATTCCCTACATGCCTGTCCTAGCCCAGGAAGTGTTCCCCTTCTCTGCTCAAAAGTCCTTCAGTTGTTCCACTTCCTTTTCGGGGCTTCAACAACGGCTCGGGTAGGAAGTCTTAGAGCCCTGTAGCTATAGTTTGGCAACTTCAGGAATCAATTCCCAACAATTATCTCATATACAGAGAAATTTACCATGGGCCTAACAACCCGCCTCTTTAATATCCCACACACCTGACAAACCACTTCTTCAGTCCTTCTCTTAAGATAACGAGGTACGGGTACAGGTACGAGTACATGTACAGGTATGATTACAATGACATGAAGGTATGAATATAATTACAGGTACAGGAAAAGGAAGGTACAAAGGACAACTGAGTTAGTGAGTTTATGATGATGGAATGAATGAGAAAATGAACTAAGTCCAAACTATATGCATCCATGTTCCCAACTTGACACTTTTCATGTTGGGAGATACTTTGGCACACTTGTCCTATCTTGGGAAACCTTCAAATTCTATTTTATTTTCAACATTTTCTCTTCCATTTCCCTAAGTAAATATGGCCCAACCACTTCTCTATCTGTTGGGTTATTCCAAATTACTGGTGTGTTGCACCTTCTTCCATAAAGTTCCTCAAATGGGCTCATCTTTAGAGATGCTTGGTACCCATTGTTATAAGAAAACTCTACTAAGTGTATGTAGTCTTCCCATTTTGATGGTTTATCCATCACATACACCCTCAACATATCCTCAATCACTTGATTCACCCTCTTTGTTTTTCCATCTGATTCTGGATGATAACTTGTACTAAAATTCAAATTTGTTCCAAATCCATTAAATAATCCCTTCCAAAAATTTGAGGAAAATTTTGGATCTTTGTCAGACACAATTGTCTTGGGTATACCATGTAATCGAGCAATTGCTCTCATATAAACATCAACAATGTTGGTTTTCTTGTGAGTTAGATTTACTGGAATAAAATGGACAGCTTTAGTAAGCTTATCCACCACTACCATGATAGATTCATGTTGTTTGTTTATTCTGGGCAGTTTGGTGATGAAATCCATTGTTACAAATTCCCATTTCCACTCAGGAATGGGTAATGGTTGTAGAAAACCAACTAGGTGTCTATTCCCAACCTTTACCTTTTGACACTCCAAACATTTGGCAATAAAATCAACAACTTCTTTCTTCATGCCTGACCAATAATATTGGCTCTTGACAATTGCAATAGTTTTTTGATAAACTGGGTGCCCAACATAAGGTACATTATGCATTTCTCTCAATATCATATTTTTCAATTCCTAGGAATTTGGTATATAAATTATGCCCTTGTATATGAGAATTTCATCATTTTCTAGCTTATAGTCTTCAATTTTCTCCTGCAAAATACCGTGCTATAATTTTTCCACTAACTCCTTGTATTGAAAATCTGATTTTGCAGCCTCCAAAATTATGTCTTTCAAATCTGATTGGTACATGCTAATGACTGTAGCATGCAACTCATACACTCTTATGTTGAGTGCATCAACCACTTTGTTCTCTTTCCCTTGATATTCTTTATATCAAAGTCATATTCACTGAGAAATTTTAACCATCTAGTTTGCCTAGCGTTTATATTTGGTTGATCAAATAAATATTTCAGACCATTGTGGTATGTCCTCTGCTCAAACCTTTTCCCCATGTGGTAGTTCCTCCACTTACTCAAGCCATGCACTATGGATTCCAACTCCAAATCATGAGTGGCATAGTTCCTTTCATGCTCACTCAACTTTCTTGATTCATAACATAAAACAAACCCATTTTGACTAAGGACTCCACCAAGTCGTTCTTTACATGCATCGGTGGATACAATGAAGTCTTCATTTGGATATGAAATCCTTAGTATTGGAGCACTTGTTAATAATTGATTCAAGTGTTGGAAACTATTTTCACAATTCAATGTCCACTGAAACTTCACACCCTTCTTTTGCAAGGAAGTGATTAGGTGTGCAATCTTTGAGAATCCTTCAATAAATATCCTATAGCAGCATGCAAGGCCCATGAATGATCTGACTTCTATCACATTCTTAGGATTCTCTTTTAGGGGGTAATCTTGTTATTTCCTTAAACACATATTCAAACTCTTTTAGGACTGCATAATATTCAATATTAGACACCATATCTTTAGGTGTCTCTTCCATATGTGCTACACAAATTTGACACCCTTTTCTATAACATTTCTTCAGCTGCAATGCTGAAATTTCTCTGATCGTTACTACCCTGGGAATTCCCTGCACTGTCCTTAGGCTCCTTTCCTCATCCAAGAAAGTAAATTCCTTGTTATTATTGTCTAAGATAACATTATGTTGGTCCAACCAATCCATCCCAATTAGACAGTCATAGGAACCTAAAAGAAAGATGTTCAAATATGCCCTGGTGTTCACTCCATTCATGTCCATAGGACATGACTTAACCATCTCATTAACGTTTATTTTGGATTTGGTATCCAGCTGCACCAACCAATATTTTCCATGCTTTCTTCTTGGAAAATGCAAACTTTCCACCATATTAGGATATATATAACAATGACTATATCCTGAATAAATTAAAATAAAAATGGTTTGGTTGTTGATCATACCTTCCACTTCAATAATATGTGGTCGATACTCTGCTTGTTTGTTGTCCAGGGCTGCGTAGATCCTTGGTACATTTTTTCCCATGTCCTCCATTATTTCAGCTTGTTGTACATTTTGAATAGTCCTTACTTTTTCACATGTATGAGGACAATATCTAAACATATGATATCCTTTACAACCCCAATATTGAATAGGTGGATTCCTTGGCCTTTGAACCCCTGTCTCAATAGTTATGGGTTCTCTAGAAGTTGGTTGTCCCTGAGGATTATTTCTGAAGAATGGTGTCTTAGTCCCCTTCTTCCTCTGATCCATCTTGAATTTATTTTTGTCTTCCCAAGATTTTTGGAAGTTTGGCCTTGATTTTTGTTGATCATATAGGACTTTAGTTGGCCTTATGGTGTCCTCCAATGTTTTAGGATCATCATATTGTATTTAGTCACTGATGAATGATGGAAATACACTCAAATACCTATGAATCTTAACTGTCTCATCCTTGATGAAAGAAACATACTTCAACAATTCTAAATACCTTATTTCATATTCATCTATGGCCATACTCCCAAGATTGAGTTCAAAGAATTCATTCATTTTCTTATCATAGTATTTATTTTTAAACAAATTCTTGAATTCCCTCTAAGTAATATTTTTCTCTTTAATGTGATGCACTTGCAAAAGTTGATCACACCAAATGGATTCCTTTCCCTTGAGTTGATAGATGGTAATTCTTCCTTCTGCACGAGAAGAATAATAATGAAATTGAAAATACTTTCTCATGCCCAACAACCATGTCTCTGCATATTCATCCTTATTTTGTTGAGCATCAAATGTAGGAGGTTTTATTTTGTTCATCTATCCTTGTAGCTCATCCACCCCAGACATATTATGATTCCTGACAGGGTATGGACTTGAGTTGTTATGTGCTCACTTATTGGAATGCCTCAGGGAGTGACAGTGATGTTTGCTAAACTGCTTGTTCTTATTTTCTCATCAGGAGACCCGTGACTTCCTGATTTGCTTGAACCACTCTCCTTATCCAATTTATTTTATATTATGTTGAAGCTCTGCATTAAATTCATGTTGAAGTCCTCTTGTTGCTCCTTGTATTTAATAATCATTTAATTACCATCCTTATGGATTTGTACATCCTTTTGCAAATTTTTAATGGTCTCTACCATATTCATGTTTTCATCCCTTCCTTCTCCATGTCCATTGGTGTTTGTTCTTTCAATTCTCATATGGACATCCATCCCTTTGATCTCATATTCTTGGATGTAAGCTCTATGTGCATATTCCATTCCTCTGTGTTGGATTACTGAGAGAGGGGGTGAAACAATAATAACATAATTATAATCTTTTTTCTTCAATTGTTATATCAATGTAGAATTATTATCCAATAATGAGAAGTAATAAATAAACAATCACACACATACATAGTACACCAATGTTTTATGTGGAAACCCAAATCGGGAGAAAACCACAGAATGTTTTTTCTTATATGTCTTGAAGAATTACATTCATTGGAAGCACGAACTTCCTTTGTTTTCTACCTGCAACTAGAAGGAGGCTCCAACCCCCTAGTTTCTCAAGCTATAACCTGAGGGAAGCTCCAACTCCCCAAATCTATGGATACAACCAGAAGGAGGATACAACCCCCAATGTTCTCCGGCTACAACTGGAAGGTGGCTACAACCACCTATCCTTGCCTCGTCCTACCACCCTGAAGTAGAACTAGAATGATGGAACCACTGTCACACTATCACTATGAGATATACCGCTATAAACCAGTACCAATAAATATGAACCATGCATCAACCTGTACCTCAACCTGTAATCAGTCTGTACTACAAACAAGTGCATCAACCATGCACCAACATGTAATCAACATGTACCATAAACAAGTGCATCAACCATGCACCAACCTGTAATCAACCTGTACCATAAACAAGAGCATAAACCATGCACCAACTTGTAATCAAACTGTACCATAAACAAGTGCATCCAACCATGTACCAAGTATGTACCAATCATGTGTCAACTACTCATCAACTATGACTCATCAATATGTACCAAAATCATCAACTATACACCTCATGTATGTGCACCAACTCATCAACTACTTGTCTCAACCATGTGCTCAACAGCTATCTCAACCAAAATCCCTCATCAATTTCATCATCCTAATCTGATTTGTAGCTCTGTAATATACGGTGTATATGATCACATTCCTTGCTGAATTCAGGCTTATTATAGAGGCGACCTTGTAGAGGCTTACTTTGGACAAAATATTTGATGAAATGATGCGAGCTTGTTACACAACATACTACGGACTATACCCTAACTAGCGCACATTTGGTGCGACTAAATTTGGATCTGTTATGAAGAAGTTATGGCGTTTTTACCCAAAACACGTGCACTGGTTCCGGGACTAGCCACGAAGCCTATTTTCCGCAGAGTGTAACTTAGAAGCACCATCAAAGGAATTTATCCTTCCTTGCATTTCATTGTGCCTTCTTTTCTTCACTTTCCGCAGGATTTCGGCTTAGATATCATTTGTATGCCTCAAACACCTATAGATATTCAATGCTCAAGTGTGATTCGTGAGAGCCTTGCCTCTTATTTATACTTTCCAAAGTAACTTCCTTAAAAATATATTCTAGGTCCTTGGCCCCACTTTCCTTATTTTGGGTTGGGTCCACTTCTAATTTATCCGGTAAAATTATTATTGAAATAGTGCTTTTGTATTCACTTTGAATTATAATACACTCATCCACTTCACTTTATTATTTTAAAATCTCTTAAACCACTTTGATTACTTTTGACCTTTTTTGGGGCTTCACCGAGATGACATGTGAGGTCCTCCAACTTCGTAAGACCATAACCTCAAGCGTGGTTATGTGACATTCTACATACCACCCGAGGAAATGGCATGACATGTACTATCCATATAGAATAGTATTGTCGAAAATATATCATAACTCATACCATTACCCATCAAACAAACTTGGGTCCATTACCCAAACTGGGGTCTCCAACTTCTCATGGCCATAACTCTCTAACCATGAGGAATTATCGTTTCACATACCACAGGAAATGCCATGACAAGAACTATCATAGGATATTTTTCCTTGACAATTCTTTATTTCATCTCTTTCATTATTCCACAATTAAGAAGTGGTTCTCTTACTCCACAAAGCATCTAAACGTGAGGGCTTCACCATAAGGGAGGGACCACTTTGGAGTTCATCCATATTTACTTCTTATCAACCATGATAAAACAATAATGAGTCATATTTTTACATCAAACACTATTGGATCCATTTGTTAAGCGTAGTGTACCTTTTTTACACTACCGAGGTTCACCCAACCTCATTTTTTCATCATTAGGTTACACATGGATGCTGAAACAAATGCATTTAACGAGAATTAAACACATAAAACTCAGAGTCAAATATATAATTCACTCCTGCAATTAAGCAAACCGCAGCATTCAGCTTAACAAATTCATTTACCACGGCGGAAAACATGATACATAAGCGAGCAGTCATGCTCAACATGATTTAAACATAATTCAGATATACTTATCTTGAGTTAATAGGCTGTGAAATCACCCGACCAAGTGCGGAGGCCTTCCCACGAACCTCGACCTTAGACCACCTTGTTAAATTGACTCAGCGATGGAGTCACCCGGTGGGACGAGCTCCCACACCCAAGGCAGGAGGAATCTAACTTCCGGTGAGGTTGAGGGAGGAACAATTACATACACCTTCCAGCGAGCTCTCGGGAATCTCCCACGCTCCTTTGCACACAGGACCCTCATTCCCCATGCTGTTGTTTCCACCCGGGGAGAGTGCACCTTCTCTGTCACCTAGGCAGATCCTTCCGGTGCCGGAGTCTCCTGCCTTGGGTTGCGAGGAGCAGGCCGGGACCCGAGATTCTAAGGCTCTAAGCTGACTCTGAGGGGTTCTTTCCAGGAGTCCTCTTCTTCCCTGCGCACTCCCTCACGGAGGAGTGGCTTCCCGCGAACCAACAAGCCTCCGCATGATCCGGTATGCGTGGTCCCGCGGCTAATCCGCATAAAACACGGACAAGTGCTTTCCAAAGCAGTTCAACTTGTCACAGGATAAACTCAGGCATGATTTGAGACGGGCTTCGCGCAGGGCTAGCTCAAATTTTCAGAATTCGAGTTCTTCCACTCGAGTTTAACGCGGGGAATTGGGTTCGGGAAATGCATTGTCGGGTTGACTAGAATGAACCACGGACTCTTAGTTGTGGGCCGGGGTAATACGGTTTTCCTCCTTGCAAAACCACTGACTCACCGGTTTGAGATGAACC
This sequence comes from Picea sitchensis, assembly GCA_010110895.2. Classification (NCBI taxonomy): domain Eukaryota; kingdom Viridiplantae; phylum Streptophyta; class Pinopsida; order Pinales; family Pinaceae; genus Picea; species Picea sitchensis. The sequence continues at coordinate 18,359 of SNQJ01S0153973.1, forward strand.
GTATTATCAGCCCGAGGTCGTACGGTTCCACGCATAGAGGTTCAGTTCAGAATGGAAGCGGCGAGAGTATTACCATTTCCGATTCGAGGGTTTTATTTGCATGCACCGGGTTGACACTTGTCACCCATGAAGCTGCATGCATTCCATCAGTGTGCGTTCCTCCCACCATTTGGGAACTCGCGGGTCCTTCCAAAGGACTTAGGATAAAAATAATAATATGCACATGGCTCTTTTGGAAATAATATTAAAATATTTATCCGGGCACAAGCCCCCCTAGGCTTAGCCCTAGGCTCAAAACGCGACCCCTTCCCCACCTTTCGACTCGATCCCTTGCCCAATCGTGGGCCTTTCGGTCCCCATCACTTTCATGAGGCCGATTACGCGGCGGTATTTACATTTTATTAATTGGCCTGCATACATGCAATTATATCCGCGGCGCTTGGCCTCCAACCCTTAGGCTCCACGGCCTAACAAAACTCATAAGCCTTGACTTATTCAAGAAACTTAGCTCACCGGCCTATAGAACTTATAATTACAATTCTTTTGCATATAACATGATGCATGCCGGAACCGGCCTTGGGGACCCTACAAACCTTTGTGCTTCTGGTCTTTCTTCAAGGGTTGACATCAATGACAACCAACCTTGCCTTAATAACAATCTCCCCTTTGGCATTGATGGAAACACTACGATGCAATACTGAAATCATATCACTCATTCTCCCCCTCTCAAACCATGCCTCATCCTCTACATCGATAAAATTTGATCCTCCCACGGAACCATGCCTCTATCCTTTGCATCGATAAATCTCTCCCCTTGTCATCAATGGCAAAGGTATCTTTCATCAGGGACATCTAAGAAATATAGATAAAATTCAAAATTCATTTTGAATTAGAAACGCTCAAGTCTTTGGAGAATATATTCAAAGAGCTTCAGTGGAAGTGGTTTTGTAATATGTCTACCACTTGTTCTTTTGCCCACATACTCAACTTTGATGTTCTTTTACGCAGCTTTGTTCGAAGTGAGAAAGTGATACTTGATTGGAATGTTCTTAGTCTTGGGTGCATCACCGGTTTTGAGATCTTGATGGCACTTGTATTATCACAATATATTGGAATGGGCTCATCATACTCAACCTATATATCATCCAAAGTTTGTTTCATCAAAGAGCCGTTAGTACAACATGTTGTTCTTTGCATTATATACTTTGCCTCTGCTGTAGATAGAGATAACGATGGTTGTTTCTTGCTTAGCCATGATACCAAACACTCACGAGTAGAATGTTGCTCCACTAGTCTTAAATCGGTCATCAATACAACCTTCCCAATCTACATTTGTGTGTAGGCCATAAGTGATAGTTCTTTTCCTTTTGGATACCACAATCCATACACTTTGTTCCTTTGAGATATGAAGATCCTCTTTCTTGCTAATCTGGTGATTCCTTTGAGATGTGAAATCGTGCGACTTGTCCAACTGTCCGCATTACATCTAGTCTAGATGTTTGCACATATATAGTAGGCTGCCAATCGATGACCTATATTGCCTCACGATATGTAGACTTTGAATCATCATCTTTGCTCAACTTACAAATCGTTTGCATGGGAGTGATAAGCGGTTTGCAATCTTCCATTTGAACCTCTTTAGCATTTCTCACGATATACTTGGTTTGAAATAAAAATTCATGGTTGCTTTGATGTCGAAGTCCCATAAAGAAGAATAGTTCTCCGTGTAGGCATTTCAAATTCACTCGCATGTCTTTTTCAAATTTTTGGCTTAACTTGTCATCATCACTACCAAAATAATATCATCAACATAAACTTCAATTAATAAAATATTACCTACGACTTACCTTGATGTAGGGTTGATGTGCACTTCCTTTTCTAACCACGCCTACTGAGATACATATCGATCACGGAGTACTTGCCATGCTCGGGATCCTTGTTTGCTAGACCATCTGAGGCCTTCTTTAATTTACACACATGATGCGTGTTCTTTGGCGAAATCCTTTTGGGTTTTCAATGTAGACTTCTTCTTCAAGTTCCCAATTCAGAAAATTGATTTTATGTCCATCGATATACTTTAACATTTTGGAGCATGCATAGCTAAAGAAATGGATTGTTTCCATTAAACTGGCCCGGGGCATATGTCTCTTCAAAGTCGATTCCTTCGATAAAATGGATTGTTTCCATTCTGGCAACTGGGGCATATGTCTCTTCAAAGTCGATTCCTTCAATCTATGCATATCCTTTACATACCAATCTAGATTGTTCCTTGTAACCTGTCCATCTTCATTCAATTTATTCCCGAAAACCCATTTTTTGCCAATCACATTCTTATTCTTTGGTCTTGGAACCAATTCCCAAGTGTCATTTTTCTCTATTTGATCCAATTCTTCATCCATGGATTTATTCCAAAATTCATCCTTGTTGGTTTCTTCAAAACAATTTGGTTCAATTGTAGATAAGAATGATAGGTGTGTTTGTTTTGGTGAACGGATTTTTCTTCTAGTCTCAACTCCTGCATCTTTGTTTCCAATAATCTGATCTGAAGGATGATTCTTCTCTACTTGTTTGTTAGGTGTCTTTGGAGATACTTGTTGAACTTTCTCTTCTACTTCTGTTGGATTCTCTTCATATTCATCTTCATCTTCCTCTTCTTCTAATTTTTCATCTTCTTCTTCAAAAAGTTGTTCCATTGATTTGTTTTCTTCTTTCTTTGATTCTGGTATACCTGTTTCATCAATTGTTACATTGATGCCTTCGACAACTTTATTTAATCTTAAATTGTAACACTTGTATTCTTTCCTTGTACTTGAGTAACCAACAAGTATTCATTTATCCACACGAGATTCAAACTTTCCCATTCTGCCATCTTCTCTTTTGATGTAGCATTTGCTTCCAAAAACTCTGAAGTGCTTCACATTTGTTGGTCTTCCTTTCCATAGCTCATATGGAATTTTATCAATGTTGTTTCTGAGCATTACTCTGCTTTGAATGTGAACTGTTGTATGCACTGCCTGTGTCCAAAAAATATCTGTCAACTTTGAATCCATTATCATTGTTCGAGCCATTTCTTGTACTATCCTATTCTTTCTTTCAACAACTCCATTCTGCTGAGGTGTCCTAGCGATGGAGAATTGCTTTTTTATTCCATGATTGATGAAGTAGTACATAGATTTCTTTGAGGTGAATTCTCCTCCATTATCCAATATTAAACATTTGATTCTTGAATCACATCTCATTTTCAACCATTTCCTTGTAGATTTTGAAATTTTCAAAAGCTTCTGTTTTTTTCTTGAGAAAGCAAACTGCAGTCATTCTTGTATAATCATCAGCTAATAACATAAAGTATCTCTCACCTTTTAAGAATTTTGTTGTAGTTGGTCCAACTATATCAGTATGCACAATTTCCAGTGGTTTTGTTGTTGAATATTCCTTTGATTTGAACCTAGTCTTTGTTTTCTTTCCTTGTTGGCAATGCTTGCATAAAGTGTTGGTTAGTTTCGTGATCTGGGGCATTTCTCTGGCAGCTTCTCTTTTGCGGACTTTGACAAGGTTATCAAAATGCATGTGACCCATTCTTCTGTTCCATAGCCAACTTTCATCTTCATTTCCTAGACAACACTTTTCATTTCCAATTTCGCTTAACACATATATATTGGTTGAAGTTATTGCAGCTGTAGCGACCAATTTCCCTGAACCTTATTTTCTTATCTCACACTTTTGTGAATCGAAAGTAACTTTATGAACTTGGTCACACATTTGACTCACACTTAAAATATTATGTTTCATATATTCTACTATTAGAACATGTTCTTCCTTTTCATTCTTGTTCCCAATTCAGACTGTGCCTTTTCCAATGATTTTGGATGAATCATCATTTCGAAAGGAGACTGATCCATCTCTTTCCTCTCGTAATGTAAGAAACTTGTCTCTATCACCTGTCATGTGTTTTGAACATCCACTATCAACATATCAACCACGTTTCTTCTATTCAGCTTGTAGAGTGACTGTGCATTCTTCATTGCTATACTGATCTTGCTTTATTATCCATGTCATTTTCTGAGATTCTTGTTTGTGACTCTGTTGAGGTTCTTTAGGAGGGACTGCCATTCTGCAATTTTTGGCCATGTGTCCAATATTGTTACGTTTGTCACATTCCACTTCAGTGCTCAAGGATTCAAACCTGTTGTGAATTCTTCTTTGTGTTTCACTAGGTCTTCTTGAATAACCCCTTTGTGTATGGATCTCAAAGTAGTTATTGTTCCTATTGTTAGCTCTGCAATTTACAACTTTATGTCCAAAATTATTACAAGCA
>SNQJ01S0153974.1:8411-23029 GCA_010110895.2 Picea sitchensis
CGAGTAGGAAGAAGAGTAGTTTTTACAGTTAGCAAGAAGTGAGGAAAACCAGAGCTGAGTGCTGAAAAAGAGTGGTCTTCCATATTGTGTATTAAAGGAAACTTGCTAAAGCTGGTAATTATGCTAAGAATGAGGTTGTTATGTATGAGTGATTTTCTGGTGAGAAATTAACCAAAGAGCATTTGTAAATGTTGTGTGAGCACTTCTGTTATAGCTAGATTTCCTGGAGCCCACAATAGAGATATTCCTGGCTGGTCTATGATGGAGCCCTGGAGGGGATGGAGATTGTCTGAGGGACTACGGTGCAGAGAAGGAAACATTATCCCTTGTGTTGTGTAGATTGATGGGGAGTTGGGCACTTGGAATTGTTGTAGGAGTCACATCACGATGTTTTTCTAAGTTTTGAGCTATTACAACAGACTATAGACACATGTAGGAGATTTTCTGTCATTGTGGACTCATAGCCACAACTCGAGGATGCCTTGTTGTCGAGAGAATTCTAGTAGCAAGTCTTTGGTTGTGTGGAACATCATTCTCCTGTAGACAATTGTGTAAATCATTTTTAAAAGATAACTATTTTGATCACTGTGTCATTTAGAGTTTTAATGCTATGATCGAATGTTGAATTTACTCTGTATTTTGCATACATGAATGTTGATGTGTGTTTATTCATTTTCAATCACACTTTTAAAACTTAATCATATTAGCATGAGTGAGTATGTTGTGTTTCACGTATTTTCTGCATTTGAATCAATATGTTAGTCGATTTAGTTGTAATAAGACTCAACAAAAGAGTTGGGAATGTTATATATACCCAACAATTTTGAACAAGAAACCTAGGTCATGATCGAGGTCTTTGATAAACATTTATCTGATGATGATCTAATAAAACTAAATGAAAATAAGCTTAAGAGCAGAGCCAGTATTTTGATTTTCCTTGAGAGGTTTTCAACAGAGAAGGGGACATTTATAAGTGACATGCTAACCATTAGGAAACAACAGGTTGAAAAGTGGAGTCCTTGTCAATGCTAGGAAAAGGATACATTTGTGTAGCTCTCCATAAGGAAGAAGCAACTCAAGGAATTTTTCGGGATGGAGTATCGATGATTACATGAGGTCATGCTTATGTACAACATTGGTTTAAACACTTTGACTCATACTTTACCTCTCAGCGTAAATATCCTCTCTTGTTGGAATTTCCTAGGCTGCCAGCACATTTTCGTGCACATATTGGGAAGTTTGTTTCGGCTCGTTATCACACAAAGTCCCACTTATAGAGATAAAGTATGAAATATCAAGTGTGGTCCAGTGTAACCAAGAGGGAGGTCACTATCACCTCACAAGCCCTCTTTCACTTCATGCCAACTCTTCTTTGGCTCAAGGGGATTTCCTTGGATTAAGATGGCTACGACTTGGGTAGTGAAGCTCAAGATGGTGTGAAGAGTGAGTCCAAGAAAAATGGGTTTGGTAAGCTTTAAGGTAGTAAAGGAAGGTAGTTGGAGGTCAGGAGATCAGTGTCTTTTCATTGGGCATATGGAGTCAAGGAGAGTAACCTCAAGGGAGAGTAGAATCAAGGGAAGACTCAAAAATTAAGAACTAGGGGGATATAGCATCATAATTGCTATGTCTAATTCTCTTGGAAAACATGATTAGGGGGATGTACAATTACAATTCCTAATCCAGTCCTATGTCTTCCAATAAGGGATCCAGGTGGAAACTAGGTTAAATCCTAGGGGAATGTACCATCACAATCCCTAGGCCTTTGAACTAGCCAAAGATAAGGTCTAGGGGGATAAACAATCTTAACCCCTAGACTAGACCTTGAATTATTCAAGAAGGTTTAAGATGAATGATGTAAGGGAAGGGGATAAACAAGTCAATCCTTTCTTAGGGTTTCTAAAAAGATGATCCAAGTATACAAGATAACATGCAACTATTAACCATCTAATAGAGCATCCACCAAGATATACCATGAAACAACACATAAACTAGAAAAGAACACTTACTAAACCAAGTCGCTATGCATGAGAAAACCCTAGTTTCATAGATCATCTACCAAAACAAGAGCAACATTCACAAAATCATCCATCCAAGACATCAATCCAAGGCCAAAATTCTCCAAGAAATTTTAGAAAATTTCAAACCTCTTAAGGGATATCTCCCTCAAGTTGTGATGATCAAATGAGAGGAAGTGCAGGTCTATTTATAGAGGAGGTGCTCAACTTCCTTTTACATTAAACTAATATTTTCTCTACCAAAATCCCCTATTCTATCTTATGGAGGGGTGAAAGGCCCTCTTCAATAATTAAAGAATCTAAAATATACAAAAATAGGGCCTTTCCTGCCACATGTACAACAAATAAGGGAAAAAATCCCTCAAAGTCGAGACACATCATAAAAAAAAGTCATTTTCTCTCTCAACATAAATATCCTCTCTTGGTAGAATTTCCTAGGCTGCCAGCATATTTTCGTGCACATATTGGGAAGTTTGTTTACGCTTTCTGTTGACTTTTTGTATTTGATAAGAGAGGTTTGCACTGAATGCAACCTGTTATCACACAAGTTGTAGGTTGGGAAAGCCCAACCCAAACCACAATATGGCAACAACTAAGAGAACAGCTACGCAATGTCACCTTGGATAGGTATTCCCATCACTTTATAGGTGAAGTGATCACCTCAAGGGGGGAATCCCGAGTGACCCTAGGGGGAAATGACACGGAAAGTGAGATGAATAGATGAATGCCCCTATAGGTCAAGTTTCTATATGGAAGGAGAGTTGTAAATGAGTCTCGATAGTATTCAATGGTTGCCAAGAAGTTCAAGAACCTGCAGATGATGGTAGTACCTGCCCAAGACACAAGAAAAACCAACTGTACGAGATATATGTCAAGTGGACAAGGAGGTTAAGCTTGCTGCCCCCTAATTGCAGCAGTAAACAAATATATATATCAATAGTTAAATCAAGTAACTACTACATATTTAACCACTTAAAGCATCAAAGATTAGTTGAGTTATGAAGCATAAAACATGTAGATAAGTTCTCAACACTTTAGCACAACTTTAGTGGTATTAGATGGCTATAATGATACGTTTTCAGAGTATATTTATGAAAGCCAAGTGTATGTAGCAGTGATTTTCTACAGAAACAACTTTTAACTACAAAAATAAGCAAGTAATCCAACCAAAAGTTGACCAATTAGCAGCGCAATGAAAATAAAGGGTTACTAGCAAATTTCCATGGTCAAATTGCAAGTTAAAGTCAAGCAAAGAAGATGTTTTGCTGCAGCCCCAATGGCTGTAGATTTTAATGAGTTATAGCTCTAATAATACCAGGCCAACAAATATGCCTTAGTGGCCTTGACAAACTTTTAGCATGCATAAAATTTTCCAACTTAAACAATTTCAATATCTCTTCAAAACACATTTACCAATGCAAACATTTTATTTCTCCAATGCAAAAAATCAGATTAGTGCCTTTAGAATTTGGGTGAATGGAGTCCTTAAAAAATTTTATTTCGACAAAGACCCTAGGGGTGTGATCCGGATTATTTTCGGCACGAAATGAGAACGGAGATAAAATAAAGAAATCCACAGAGATATCGTAGATATTCAATAATATAACGGAAATGTATCAGAGATGCAACCATAAACACAGATATATAGTAATACACAATTTCTATTAATCAAAGTAATGTACAGAGACTGTAAAAATACAGAGTGAAAGACTCGCTAGAATGGTGGCGGCGTATCTCTGAGAAGAGATGTGACGGTTGCGCTCATTCGCAAGAAGATGGTTACAATGAGGCTCTGAAGGCCTTTTTACAATAAACAAGAGTTCCAAAAACCCTAGACATCCAAAAACCTAACCCTAGGAGATGAAGCGCCAAAAGTCATGTGGACCCCGTTCGGGTAAGTTAGTACATCAACTTCCCGGGGTCGTAACTTTTGCATACGATCTCCGTTTTAGGCATGTGATAGCCCGTTAGAAAGGTATCGTCGAGGAGATTGATTTTGGGGGTGCAATCATGCATTCATATATCATTAATGAGCTCGATCCCGAAAAAAAAATTCATTTAAGACCTCAAAATGGCCCCGGAAGTTAAAAACTGCTAAAAATAGTAAATTGCCCAAATTGTCAGAAAACTGTTTTTAGTCAGTCGGACAAGGTGGCCACCCACCAATATTCACCTGGATCAGGGTCTAAATCCTCTTACTCCCTAGGGTATGTTAACCAAGGGTGTACAACCTTGTACTCCTCCAAGATACTTTGTAATAAAAGACTTGTAAATTAGTAAATGACAAGAAATTGATGGAGGGTGTATGCGATTATACTCCTCATAGGGATTTTTTTAATCCAACAATATTATGAAATAAGCAAGAAGAATGCATATTTTCCTTACCAAACAAGAAGATTGCAAGATCAAACCCTAGTTTCACCAAGATAAAACAATCCACAAGCAAGAACAAGAACTCCCAAGAGGTGTGCACCACTTAGCCTCATCCACTCACCAAGAGATAACACCAAAATTCATTTGCAAGGGAGAGAGATACCAAAAATGCTCAATTCTAGCGAAAATTTCAGTCATTAGTCTTCTCACCATGGGAGAGCTATATGAAAAATGAAATAGAGATGATCTCTATTTATACAAATCCTCTAAACATAGTTTGTYTAGAAAACTTAGGGTGAAACACAAGATAAGGGGTCAACAACCCTTATATTTCCCCCTTTACAAAAATAATATTATTTAATTCATACTTTGTACATGAAAGAAACCCTAGAAACATGACGTCACCCTTCTTTTTGGCAACTTTTGGCATTTTTGGTAAAGTCGTTGAGTTGGAGAAGGGAGTGCTAGGCCTCTAATGGCCAAATCCTTCTTCAACCAAAACCTTGCTTCCACGATCCATGGGCCTCTTCTTCCCAATGTGCCAAGTGTCCATCATCACCACCAAACCCTAGCCCTAGGTGACGTCAAGCCCCCAAAAGGTGGCATTTTTCCCCTTTCAAGCAAGTTGTTTGACATGTAGGGGGTGGGGCAGATCCTCCAAGGTGTCCTCTAGGCCTCCAAAGGCATGTCATCATCATTCGGAGTGTGGAGCCTTGGAATCCAACCTGTGGGCTTCAAGCCCCATGGAAGCCCAAGCTAGGCTTGTTCTTCCAAAACTGTCCACCAGCTAGGTCCTGCAAAGACAAATGGATATGCCCTCCAAGGATCTCAAGTCAAATGCATCATAATAAGTAAATCAAATCAATAAAAGAGCCATATAATCATGTACATCCAAACCACCTCATCAAAATAAACCAATGCTTAAAGACACTATGCAATTTTCCAAGTTTAGTTATGGGAGGGTTGACAAAACGACTTATTGGGTTGACAAAATGACCTATTGGGTGAATCGTAACTCAAGTTTATGGGTGTTTCTGGAGGGAAACTCTTTATAAGTCATGTGGATGAGGTGTCATGGATGGGAGGAAGACTTTTAGGCATGGCGTTCACGACATACAAGGGGCTGTAGTGTCTCATTTATGGGTGCCTTTGTGGAGGGTGTGTTGCACTTTTGTTTTCAATGCAACCTTTTTCCAAGCCCATTTATGTATTTTATTCTTTTAAGATGTTTCTAGGTTCAAACCAAGGTGGGGCTTCTACCTAAGCATGAAAAATTGTGCCCACCTTGACTCCACCCTGGTCACTTCATGCTTCCCCAAGTTGAAAACATGTGTGGGGCTTCTACCTAAGCATTAAAAACAATGCCCACACATGATCCACCTTGGTTGGGATTTTGTTATTAGTTATTTTTCACGGATTCGATTAGTTTCTTATGAGAGACATTTCATTGTCGTGGGGATCCCTAGGCAAGCTTCTAGAAGGTTAATGGTTGGATTTTATATTTTTCCAGCTAGAAGCGTTTGGACCTTCAGCCCCTTCTGCCCATGAAATGAGGGACAACCCCTTCTTCGGTCAATATACCCAAAAATCCTAAAAGGTAAGGAGATGAGGGGATGAAGTGTGGAAAGTGACAAGTATGGTCAGGAATGGCCCGAGGATTCGTCAAGAGGACCTCCTAGTATAAAACCTATCCCGAAGGGTGACCCACTTAATAGGGCACAATGTCAACCACCAAAGTGAAACAGGGTAAAGAGAATAATGTCCAAGCAAATGTTACATAATCAAAAGTAGTAATAGATGCAACAAACTCAAATGCCTCAAATATTTAAATGACACTCACCATAATACTTGGCTTGTACCTCATGGAGCAAGACCCAATGTCTTCCAGAGGCTTTTTGATGTGGTGGATACCAACGTGATGAAATTGGAGTTGTGGTGCTGAGGTGGGTCTCTGTCTGTGCAAGTGTACATTGTTGGTCAACATGTGTCTCAGTACTCCATGTCTGCAACCTAAGGGCCTCCAGACATCATCTCCTTAGTTATCCCTAGGTGTTGGGGATAACACAACCCATTGCTCATGTGTGTGTAGAAGAGGGAAAGTAAAGACAACTCCCTAAAATATACAACTCTTCTATGGAAGTTCGGTTCATTTTCAAAATGTGCTCTATTTTAACCTCTATGGTAGCGGTTTTGCATGTCTTTTTCCCAAATATTTAATTAAAGACTGAGATTTTTGTCATCAAGAGAACTCTAAGACTCCCAAATCCAACAATAACAATACAACTCAAAAGGAGGGTAATGTTCAGATGTAACATTTACTTGGTCAAATATACTTTATGCCAACTTTCCTTCTTTGTCTCCCCAAGTCAATTTTAAGGGAGGATGTTGGAGATATGTTGGCTAAGCTCGACTTGTGGCCCTAATGGACCATAAATGTCATTCATTAAAAACCCTTAGTGGTCCATTGTGGACCACATTAGTGTTAGTGGGCGCCCTCTAACACAAATGTGGTCCACAATGGATCACTAACGGTGTTTAATGATTGACATTTACGTTCCATTAGGGCCACAAGTTGAGCTTAGACAACATATCTCCAACATCCTCTCTTAAAATTGACTCGGGGACACAAATAAGGAAAGTTTGTCTTCAATAGGTAATAAGCTGAATAGTTTTTGTTTACGAACCTTGTTGAACAATTATTGGAATGGGGATCCTCACAAGCCATGAATAATGTAAAAGTGGTGCAATGTGCACTTTGGATGCTTGGATAGCCCGTTTTATTGACAAAGAAGACAACCTAATGGAAATATGTTGCTTGTTTAACCAACGTTTCTTAAATAGGTAATAAGGTGACTAGTTTTTATTTACAAACCTTGGTGAACAATTATTGAAATGGGGAATATGTCCCCACAAGCCATGAAGGATGTAAAAGTGGTGCAATGTGCACTTTGGTGTCTTGGATAGCCCCTCTTATGAATATTACGAATGGCTAGGGGCCAAGTGATGTAATATGTAAACATTGTACATTGTAAAATAATAAAATGAAATACACCACCGAATGTAGATTGGTAAGGACCAGAGTAATGGGGGGCTATGATTCCATAAGAGAAGGGGATTAATGGTGGTTTTGAGGGGGTTTCCATATACCTATTAATGGTGGTTTTTGAGGGGTTTTTTCCATTTAGCTATTTATCCCTTTGACTTATTCAACACCCAATCACTGAAATCATGTAAGAGGTTGGGTGAGGAAGTCAACCCGCTCATTTATGAAAACATGGATTCAATGAAATCATCCTTTGGGGAAGAGTAAGAGTCAAGAAAGCACGGGGGAAGAGAAAATTTGAGTAGGAAGAAGAGTAGTTTTTACAGTTAGCAAGAAGTGAGGAAAACCAGAGCTAAGTGTTGAAAAAGAGTGGTCCTCCATATTGTGTATTAAAGGAAACTTGCTAAAGCTGGTAATTATGCTAAGAATGAGGTTGTTATGCGTGAGTGATGTTTTGGTGAGAAATTAACCAAAGAGCATTTATAAATGTTGTGTGAGCACTTCTGTTATAGCTAGATTTCCTGGAGCCCATAATAGAGATATTCCTGGCTGGTCTGTGATGGAACCCTGGAGGGGATGGAGATTGTCCGAGGGACTACAGTGCAGAGAAGGAAACATTATCCCTTGTGTTGTGTAGATTGATGGGGATGGGAGCTGGGCACTTGGAATTTTTGTAGGAGTCACATCACGATGTTTTTCTAAGTTTTGTGCTATTACAGCAGACTATAGACACATGTAGGAGATTTTCTGTCATTGTGGACTCATAGCCACAACTCGAGGATGAATTGTTGTCGAGAGAATTCTAGTAGCAAGTCTTTGGTTGTGTGGAACATCATTCTCCTGTAGACAATCGTGTAAATCATTTTTAAAAGATAACTATTTTGATCACTGTGTCATTTAGAGTTTTAATGCTATGATCGAATGTTGAATTTACTCTGTATTTTGCATGTATGAATGTTGATGTGTGTTTATTCATTTTCAATCACACTTTTAAGACTTAATCATATTAGCATGAGTGTGTATGTTGTGTTTCACGTATTTTCTGCATTTGAATCAATATGTTAGTCAATTTAGCTGTAATGAGACCCAACAAAAGAGTTGGGAATGTTATAGATACCCAACAATTTTGAACAAGAAACCTAGGTCATGACCGGGGTCTTTGATAAACATTTATCTGATGATGATCTAATAAAACTAAATGAAAATAAGCTTAAGAGCAGAGCCATTATTTTGATTTTCCTTGAGATGTTTTCAACAGAGAAGGGGACATTTATAAATGACATGTTAACCATTAGGAAACAACAGGTTGAAAAGTGGAGTCCTTGTCAGTGCTAGGAAAAGGATACATTTGTGTAGCTCTCCATAAAGAAAAAGCAACTCAAGGAATTTTTTGGGATAGAGTATGGATGATTACATGAGTTCATGCTTATGTACAACATTGGTTTAAACACTTTGACTCATACTTTACCTCTCAGTGTAAATATCCTCTCTTGTTGGAATTTCCTGGGCTGCTAGCACATTTTCGTGCACATATTGGGAAGTTTGTTTCATCTTGTTATCACACAAACTCACACTTATGGAGATAAAGTATGAAATCTCAAGTGAGGTCCAGTGTAACCAAGAGGGAGGTCACTATCACCTCACAAGCCCTCTTTCACTTCAGGCCAACTCTTCTTTGTCTCAAGGGGATTTCCTTGGATTAATATTGCTATGACTTGGGTAATGAAGCTCAAGATGATGTGAAGAGTGAGTCCAAGCAAGATGGGTTTGGTAAGCTTTAAGGTAGTAAGGAAGGTGGTTGGAGGTCGGGAGATTAGTGTATTTTCATCGGGCATATGGAGTCAAAGAGAGTAACCTCAAGGGAGAGTAGAATCAAGGGAAGACTCAAAAATTAAGATCTAGGGGGATGTCTAATTATCTAGGAAACCGTGATTACGGGGATGTACAATTACAATTCCTAATCCAGTCCTATGTCTTCCATTAAGGGATCCAGGTGGAAACTAGGTTAAACCCTAGGGGAATGTACCATCACAATCCCTAGGCCTTTGAACTAGCCAAAGATAAGGTCTAAGGAGATAAACATCTTAACCCCTAGACTAGACCTTGAATTATTCAAGAAGGTTTAAGATGAATGAAGTAAGGGAAGGGGATAAACAATCTCAATCCTTTCTTAGGGTTTCTAACAAGATGAGCCAAGGATACAAGATAACATAAAACTATTAACCATTTAATAGAGCATCCACCAAGATATACCATGAACCAACACATAAACTAGAAAAGATTACTTACTAAACCAAGTTGTTGTGCATGAGGAAACCCTAGTTTCATAGATCATCTACCAAAACAAGAGAAACATTCACAAAATCATCCATCCACAAAATTTCTTAATCCTCCATCCAAGACATCAATCCAAGACCAAAATGCTCCAAGAAATTTTAGAAAATTTCAAACCTCTGAAGGGATATCTCCCTCAAGTTGTGATGATCAAATGAGAGGAAGTGCACATCTATTTATAGAGGAGGTGCTCAACGTCCTTTTACATTAAAATAATATTTTCTCAGCCAAAATCCCCTATTCTATCTTATGGAGGGGTGAAAGGCCCTCTTCAATAATTAAAGAATCTAAAATATACAAAAATAGGGCCTTTCCTGCCACATGTACAACAAATAAGGGGCAAAATCCCTCAAAGTCGAGACACATCATAAAAAAAAGGTTATTTTCCCTCTCAACATAAATATCCTCTATTGCTAGAATTTCCTAGACTGCCAACATATTTTTGTGCACATATTGGGAAGTTTGTTTACGTTTTCTATTGACTTTTTGTATGCGATAAGAGAGGTTTGCACTCAATGCAACCTGTTATCGCACAAGTTGTAGGTTCGGAAAGCCCGACCCAAACCACAATATGGCGACAACTAAGAGATGAAGTGAAGTGATCACCTCAGATAGGTATTCCCGTCACTTTAGAGGTGAAGTGATCACCTCAAGGGGGGAATCCCGAGTGACCCTAGGGGGAAATGACACGGAAAGTGAGATGATGAGATGAATGCCCCTACAGGTCAAGTTTCTATATGGAAGGAGAGTTGGAAATGAGTCTCGATAGTATTCAATGGTTGCCAAGATGTTCAAGCACCTGCAGATGATGATAGTACCTACCCAAGACACAAGAAAAACCAACTGTACGAGATATATGTCAAGTTGAAAAGCAAGTTAAGATTGCTGCCCCTAATTGCAGACGTAAACAAATATATATATCAGTAATGAAATCAAGTAACTATTGCATATTTAACCACTTAAAGCATCAAAGATTAGTTGAGTTATGAACATAAAACATGTAGATAAGTTCTCAACACTTTAGCACAACTTTAGTGGTATTAGATGGCTATAATGATACGTTTTCAGAGTTTATTTATGACAGACAAGTGGATGTAGCAATGATTTTCTATAGAAACAACTTTTAGCCACGAAAATAAGCAAGTAATCCAACCAAAAGTTGACCAATTAGCAGCACAATGAAAATAAAGAGTTACTAGCAAATTTCCATGGTCAAATTGCAAGTTAAAGTCAAGCAAAGAAGATGTTTTGCTGCAGCCCCAATGGCTGTAGATTTTAATGAGTTATAGCTCTAATAATACCAAGCCAATAGAGATGCCTTAGTTGCTTTGACAAACTTTTAGCATGCAGAGAAGTTTCCAACTTAAACAATTTCAATATCTCGTCAAAACACATTTACCAATGCAAACATTTTATTTCTCCAATGCAAAAAATCAGATTAGTGCCTTTAGAATTTGGGTGAATGGAGTCCTTAAAACATAAGTTAGATCGACAAAGACCCTAGGGGTGTAAATCCTCTTACTCCCTAGGGTATGTGAACCAACTTCAAAGTAGATTCAAGGAGGGTGTACAACGTTGTACTCCTCCAAGATACTTTGTAATAAAAGACTTGTAAATTAGTAAATGACTGTTATCCCCCACTTTCAGGGATAGCTAGGAGATTATGTCTCGAGGCCCATAGGTCCTAGACATGGAGTACTGAGAGCCAGATCGAATTGAGCATGGCCCTAGAGGGCCCATCTTTTCTCCCTTTTAGCACCTCTATTTTGTCAGCAGCAGCATCCATCACCTTCGGCTTGGTCCTGCATTAGAAATGGTTCTTGCTCCATGAGGTAATGAGTCCGGGTATCATGGTATGTATCACTCCGATCCTTAAAACCTTTGAATATGTGCATTTAATTCCTTTTGTTTCTAACAAATGCTTGGATCTTATACTTGTCCACTTGACCATGTCTAGGGGGAACGACAGGATTCCCTAGTAAGCCTATGCCCATAGGTTTTGGTTTGCCACTGGGGGGATTTCTGAAAGGTCATTGTCCGCTCCCTTTATCTTATCACTTTTTCATCTTGCTTCCCGCTCATCTACCCCATTTCACTTGTCCGGGCATTTGGTTGGCCATTTACTTAAGGGTTGCACCTTGCCTTGTGGGAAGAAGGGGCTAAAGGCTCAGAAGGTAAAAACAAGCTGGAAAAAGATAAAAGCCTAAAAATAAAACCTCGAGATGCTTCGCCTAGGGATCCCCGAGAAAGCAGTAAAGGGATTCTCAGCAAGAAACAAGGGGGAGCCATAAAAATAATAAAACAAGACTCAGTTGGAGGATAGGGGGTCTCATCACGAGCCAACCTATTAGGTCCATGGGTACCTAGCAGTATTACACTACTAGTAGTTGGTTACCACGCCAGGGTAGTGACTCTTGGTTGCATGGCCAAGAGAAAGGGGGTCTCATCACGAGCTAACCTTCTGATTTTTGTTAAAGTACTTTTGGGTAACACTGTCACCACGCCAGGGCAGTGTCCCCTGAATAGATTCTTGAAGAAAAGGCAATAAGAATAAAGAATAAAAGGCATAAATGGGCTTGGAAACAATTGCATCCAGGACAGGTGCAGCTCGCCTTCTACAAAGGCACCCATAGGTAAAATCTTTGAATTCCCCTGCTTTCACTGTGCCCATTGTCAGGACATCCCTTATCCACGTCACCCACTTACATGGCTTAGATTTAGTCTTTTCCAAGAACTTTCCTTTTCCAGTGGACACTAGCCCAATAGGACGCCTTGTCAATTTCCCCAGATTTGTATTGCAGGCTTGTATAATGTCTTTGAGCTTTTAACTGGGTTAATAGGGGTTTTATGAACATGTTTAATAATATTGATGATGAGATGTGATTGACATTGTTATGATCCCTGTGACTTATGAGCCCATGGAGGGCATAGTTGTTGATGTGTAGGATCATGCCCGACGAACAGGTACCATGTTAGATAGGTACACATGGGGAGATGATCATATCGAATGTCCATGGGGCTGAAGAGACCACCCGATGGATGTTGAGACTTCAGCAAGGGGCAGAGACAGCCCAGAGCATTTGTATCAGGGAAGAACAAAAAGAAACTACCAGAGGCAGCTTTGCAGACCTGTACCTAGTGGGGTTGATCCCTCTCCACAGGGACATTGACCTTGGAAGGCCCAGGACGTCTCCCAGGATGCCCATGACGTCAAACAGTAGTGTGGACGTTTTGGGAGGCAGATGTGGCAGTGTTGGCACGTGTGGCAGCTTGGAGAAGCCCAAGGAAGGCCAAGGTTTCACTCCTGGAGGCTGCATTTGCCATAGAAGTGGATAACGTCACCCAAGAAAGGGGATGACGTCTCCCTATTTCTTTATTAGGGTTTAATTTTAAGACATTTAATGTAAAACAGTATGATTTTGGTATTTTGGGCTTGTCGTCCTTTTTAATGACCTAAAAAGTAAAATTAGGTCATTGTACTGTATAAATTGAGGGTTTTTACCTTCATTTTTTCATGATTTTTCACTCACTCATTAGTGAGGTCTGAAATTTGCGCTATCTTTGGATTTATTGGCTGAAATTGTGAGGCACACTTATTGAAGGAATACATTTTTGGACTTGTATTGGAATTTTTGGCATTTATCTTGGTGGAAGGTGTTACAACGAGGGTTTGCTATATGATTTCTTGGTTAAATGTAAGTGAATTTATGCAAAACTTCTTAATTGAATGGTTGTAGTATTGTTTTTCTTGCATTTATGGTTATAATTTACTGATTTAAACCCTAGGTGACAAGCACACATTGAAGGTCCTTGTCTCATGTCCCTACCAAGGTTTTAAGCCATTTTTATTTGTTTAAGTAAGATAGAGCCTTGCCTTAGAAACACTCTATTCTTCTTCTTCCATGCTAGCCATTTTTCTTATTTGTTGAGCTAAAAAGGAGAAAACGCATCAAATCCTAGTTCCCCTACACCTTGGTGAGCCGATGTTCCCTAGGGTTTGCCTAGTAAAGCCTTGCCATAGCAACACGTTACTTGCAAACCTTCTTGTCTTAGTTTTATGCAATATTTTGAAGTAGCCATTTTTCCATTAAGCTAAGGAAGGAGGAGAGAGCACTGAGGCCTATTTCCCTTACATCAAGGTGAGCCTCTCTCCCCTAGGGTTTCATCCTTGAGGCCTTGCCATAGCAACACCTCATCCTTGTGTAGCTATCGTTTTACTCTTAAATCAATTGAATGGTTGGTTAAGGCATTAACTATGAAGTGTTAATTTGTTACATTGAGTGCCAAGTTTCTTTTAGCATTTATTGAGAAGTGATATTGTAATCGTTGCTATTGTACAAACACTGAATTCGTCAATATTTATTGCTCAACTACTCATTATCAGAAGAGTCATTTATTATATGAAGTATTAACCAGCAAGAAAGCTTGCACATGCGGTTTTATTGTTGCTTTGTCTCGGGCAGGTGATCTTATTGGTTATTACTTCCGGTTATCTTTATTGGCTATAAGCCGAACTTTCTGATCAGGTGGTGACTTGTGAGTGGGATTATTATCACTTAGCCTTGCTAAACCATTTTCCTTCTCAAGATCCCAAGTCACCGGGGACGTCTCCCCTGGGCCTTACCTCCCTAAATAGAAAGAACCCTCCCATCGAGGTGATCGTGGGTGGGATTGGTTCAGTTACGCCAGTTTGACCTTCTCACATCCTTATTCTACCTTGACTACAAACTGTGCGATAACAATCACAAGAACTTGATGGAGGGTGTATGCGATTATACTCCTCATAGGGATTTTTTTAATCCAACAATATCATGAAATAAGCAAGAAGAATGCATATTTTCCTTACCAAACAA
>SNQJ01S0153975.1:0-11568 GCA_010110895.2 Picea sitchensis
TGTGTCAATCTTGATGAACTTACCCAACACATTGCCCAGGGTAAGTAAAAAAGCTGGAGTTTTTGCTGATAGGAGAGACACCTGAAGGCGGTGTTCTCATAATCGACCATCGGTGTGTAAGGATCATTCTCATTCCAGTCTATAAGTATCCTATTCAGAAGCCCTTGACTGAGGTCGATTTCAACGCATATGCGGGCGAAAGTGACGAAGCCTTTCGTTCTCCGGTCTGTGTCAATCTTGATGAACTTACCCAACACATTGCCCAGGGTAAGTAAAAAAGATGGAGTATAAAAATGCAGAGGTAGATTGGGGAGTCTTACCCAGACTGGTGTAGTCATGGCAATCATAGTCAACGGGTTGAATTCAGGGAACCATCTCTGCATGGAAAGACCAGATCTTCCCTAGAAACAAGGACCTTGCTCCAACACGCATTCTTCTATGGAAAAGTTGACAATGAAGAACCCTTTGGATCAAAAGAACAACTCATGACCTGACGATCAGGTCTTGTTTACTCATTCTCTTAGTGCAGAGGCCGAGGGCCATAGTCCATTGAAGCGACAGATGAGGGCTTTTGCCTGGTAGATAAAAGTAGAGCCGTAGATGTGGGGATCTTCGACATCTGCTGTTGGAGGTTCTGCAGACTGCTCCACAATGAAGGAAGAGCCAAAAAGCTCCTTTCCTTCGGAAGTTTCATCCTTGGACCTCGAAGGAGCGGAAATCCTTGTTTTCACGTCATGCTTGTAAGAGCTTGGATGAGTGGAGGATGGAGCACCTCCACACAATCGAGAAGCGAGAGAAATGGTTGCGTTCTTTAGATTCCTATAACCCCGTAGCAAAGATCCATTCACAAGTTGTCATCCTTCAAAGATTAGTCGTTGAAAGCAAGGCTAAATACCTGTAGCCTGGTGGATTTGGGTTTTGAGCTCAAAAACGAAATCTGAATACTGAGCGTGTAGGCAAAGAGAAGATCCAACAATGGTTTTTATAAAAAGGGGGAAGCCAGCCGCAGTCTCGGGGCTAAAATACTTGTAGCAACTCTCCCTTGATGATAAAAATCTGCATAAAATTGTCAAAGGATATTCTCTAAAGCATGCTACAAAAAAACCATGAAACTTGTTAAATTTGATTAGCCCAATAAACAATAAATTTAAATGAAAACTTGAATGTGATAATGAAAACTTTAGCATCTATTCTAAACCATAACAACATTTAGAAATGAGAAAGAAGAAGAAAAACAAAGTTAGATAAATATTAAAACTTTGGATGATCAAAAGAGTTGGCTTTCCACTCTAAAGCCAATCCTTCAATCCTTTAGTGATTTCCCCCAAAGGCTTGCCTTTGCTACACAATGAAAAATGGAGGTGAGAGCATCTAAAAAGTTTGTAAAATACTTTGCAAACTAAATAAGAAACTACCACAAGGTTAATAGCAATACTACTACTAACATAACCCAATCAAAACACTTTGCTTGAGTTCTCCAATTAAAACTATTGAAAGCAAAATACAAAACTAAATGGAAATATATCACCTCACAAATACACAATGGAGACACCAAGAAGACTCCCAATGCACACCATAGATTCTCCAAAGCTTCCTTTATTATCCACCAAAATGTCACTACAAATACTTGTAGCAAAATTTACACATGAGCACATGAGAGAGAGAGAGAGAAGAGAGGGGAAATTTTGGCATAATAGACTTGCTATGAGAATGGATGAGAAAATGAGGAGGGGTGGGTCCAATTTATAGGAGAAGAAGAGGAGAGAGCCCACTTGGATGGGCTCCAAGTGGCACCCATCTAATGGAAGAGGGTCTCAACAAGGGGGGCACACTTTTAGGTCAAGAGAGGAGGGTGAGGGTTGAGGGGTGAGTTGGGAAGGGTGAAACCCCCTTTCCTATTAATTAAAAGTGAAGTGAGGAAGTTTTGCAAAGTTTGGGGGGTCCCCATAGTATATTTTATTTTTTATGAGATATTGAGCAAAGGGGGGGTGCCCCTCTTCTAATGGGATGGTCAATGTGGGTTGTGGGCTAAGAAAAGAGGGTCTTTCTAAGTTGGAAATCATTTTCCCAACTTAGGAAAAGCAATTGGGACACTTCTCCCACTCTTTTTCATGACTTTAGTGACTTTTACAAAATTTGGCTATATTAATTAAGCCAATTACATGCTGATTTTTTACCGACTTTGACTCCTCATGGACAATGGCCTAGCAAAAATTGTCCAAATGAGCTGAGACTTGGTCCAAGGGTGTAGGGGTTCATGAACCATTTGATTTGAGTATTCATACCCCTATACAAAATCCCCAAGGACCACTTTTTTACATTTTACATAAAAAATAATTAAAAATCCCCAGTTTGCGGGAATTTTAATTATTTAAAAAATCCTATCAAAACTTAACGAAATTCCGCGAGACTCTGGGAAATGTCTAGCATGGTCATTTACAACACTCCTAGACCTTAGTTACATAGGGCTCGACCATTAGAACGCCTTTCACCACTTTGGAGAATTATTGTGGCAGTGAAAAACTCAAGGGAAATTAATAAGGCTGGTTAGGCCAAATTAATAACTTGAGGAAAAAAAACACTCAGTGAAAGGGACTCCTCTAATGATAAATTCCTAGGCAACTAACCTAAACTATGATCCATGTAGACCTATTACATTATTATCCCACGCAGGGGAGAGGAAATTCCGGTTACAACAAAAATGCTGAAGGCCAAAATTGCCTTGTAGAACCAACAAGTCTTCAACTTGGTAGCACCATCAGGTGCATATCTTCATGGTACATGGAGTTGACCCCCTAGTTGAATAGGTGGTCAACATCTGGCTCCACATGGGGACGTGTGTTTGATCTTCACTTGGGAAGGAGAGCATAAGAGAATCCAACATCTACAAAACAAAGTGCTCACCAATACCCAACACAAATATACATATATACAATGAATAAATAAAATGCTATAAACAACAATTACATAATGAAATAACTATTGTTCAACAACTACACAATGAAATTATGATACAATAAAACATCTAAGTAACATAATTACAACATGAATGAAATAATACAAAACTGTAAATAAAGGAGAAGGGTTAGAGATACGTTACAAAGGGTGTCCCTTTGGACACTAAGCTGCTCATCATCTGAAGAAAAGTTGTTTCCCATTCATCGGAATGTTAATGGGCTCACCATCCAAATGGCTGAGATGGAAAGAATTAGGACCTTCTATTTCCCGGATCACATATGGACCCAACCACAAACTGTCAAACTTGCCATGTTTTCCTGGTTTCTCTCTGCCTTTATCCCATAAAAAAACTGTATCACCAACTATGAAGTCTCTCTGCCTAGCTGATTTATAAAAAGCCTTTTTAACTTTACTCTGTTTTTGCAATTCTGATCATAAGCCTTTCTTCTGTTTTCATATAGCTCTATAATCTAATTAACTCTGTTCTGAACTGCATCCTGTTCTGTAGAAAAATACTGAATTGAACCATAAGTAGGAAGTCTAAGGTGTCTTATCCCTCACTTTTAGGGATAACTAGGAGATCATGTCTCGAGGCCCACAGGTCCTCGACATGGAGTACCGAGAGCAGGATTGACTTTAGCATGGCCCTGCAGGGCCCACCTTTTCTTTCTTCCAGCATCTTTATCTTGTTAGCAGCAGCATCATCCATCACCATCGGCCTGGTCCTGTGTCAGAGATGATTCTTGCTCCATGATGTAATTAGTCCAGATACCATGGTATGTGTCACTTTGATCATCAAAACCATTGAATGCGTGCATCTGATTCCTTTTATTTCTAACGACTGCTTGGATCTTACACTTGCCCTCTTGACCATGTTTGGGGGGATTAACAGGGTGCCCTAGCAAGCCTGTGTCTGTAGGTTTTGGTTTGCCACTGGGGGGATTTCTGAAAAGCCATCGTCCGCTCCTATCATAGCACCACTATTTCATCTTGTTTCCCGCTCACTTATCCCATTCCACTTGTCCGGGCACTGGGTTGACCTATTTTTAGGATTGCATCTTATCTTGTGGGAAGAAGGGGTTAAAGGCCCAGAAGGTAAAAGAAAGCTGGTAAAAGATAAAATCCTAAGAATAAAACCTCGAGATGCTTCGCCCAGGGATCCTCGAGAAAGCAATAAAAGGCTTCTCAGCAAGAAACAAGAGGGACCCGGAAAAAGTAATAAAACAAGACCTAACCAGCCTATTAGGTCCATGGGTACCTAGCAGTATGACATTGCCACCAGCTGGTTACCACACCAGGGCAGTGACTCTTGGTTGCATGGCTAAGGGAAAGGGGGTCTCATCACGAGCCAACCTTCTTATTTCTGTGAAAGTACTTGTGGGTAACGCTGTCACCGCTAGTCACCACGCCAGGGCAATGTCCCCTAATTAGCTCTTGAACAAAAAGAAAAGCAATAAAAGATAAAAGAATATAAAGAATAAGAATAAAAGGCAAGAATGGGCTTGGAAAAAATTGCATCCAGGATAGGTACAACTTGCCTTCTACAAAGGCACCCATAGGTAACATTTCTTGCATCCTTGACCCTCATTGCACCCAGATGCTTGGACATCCCTTGACCACATCACCCACTTACATGGCTTCGATGAGGTCTTTTCTGGGAACTTTCCTTTTCCAGTGGACACTTGCCCAATCTGACGCCTTGTCCTTTTCTCCAAACTTGTATTGCAGGCTTGTGTAACGTCTTTGAGCTGTTAACTAATGTATTAGGGATTTTGTGCACATGTTTAAAAATATTGATGATGAGATGTGATTGACATTGCTATGATCCCTGTGACTGATGAGCCCATGGAGGGCGTAGCTATTGATGTGCAGGACCATGCCCGATGGACAGGTACCGTTTTGGACCGGTACACATGGGGAGATGATCAATTCAGACCTCCATGGGGTTGAAGAGCCCATCAGATGGATGCTAAGAGCCCATCAGGGGGTAGATATAGAACAGAGATGGATCAGGGGCTTTGCACCAGAGACGAAGAGGACGTTCCACGAGAGGCACTTAGGCAGAGCTTGACCTAGGGGGATTGACCCTCTTTTAGTGGAAGATTGGCCTTGGAAGGCCTAGGACATATCCCATGATGATCATGACATCATCCAGCCCTTATGGATGTCTTGGGAGGCAGAGTTGGCAGAGTTGGCACGTGTGACAGGATGGAGAAGCCCAAGGAGGGCTAACGTTTTGCGGATGCCCCACTTTCCCTAGAAGGGGCTGACGTCTCCCTCAGAGGGGCTTGACATCTCACTTTAACTTGATTAGGTTTTTATTTTGAGCATTTAATGTAAAAACAATATGATTTAGTATTTTGGCTTTGTCGTGCTTTTACATGACCTAAAATGTAAATTTAGGTCATGGTACTGTATAAATGAAGGATTTCACCTTCATTTTTTCATCATCTCTCACTCACTCATTAGTGAGGTCTGAAATTTGCACTATACTTGGGTTATTTGGCTGAATTTGTGAGGTGCACTTGTTGAAGGAAGACTTTCTTGTCATATTTTGGCATTTCTCTTAATGGAAGGTGTTACAACTAGGGTTTGCTATGCTGTTACAACTAGGGTTTTCTTAGTGATATGTAAGTATTTTTCTGAAAAAATTCTTGATTGAATGGTTGTATTACTTATTTCTTGCATATATTTATAATTTTGCTGAATAAACCCTAGGTGACAAGCACACAAGTAGGTCCTTGTCTCATTTCCCCATTGAGAGATTTTTTAGCCATTGTTTGAAGAAGGAGAGAGCCTAGCCATAGCTACACACTCATTCTTTCTTCCTTTTTGCTAGCCATTACTATTTACAAGCTTAGAAGAAGGAGACACCTTAAAGCCTAGGTATTCTACACTTTGGGCCGATTTTTCTAGGGTTTGCTGGTAGAGCCTTGCTGTAGCAACACTTTGCTTCATCAAAGCCTCTTTTCTTGGTTTATGCTATTTCTTCAGCTAGCCGTGATTGCCATTGAGTTAAGGAAGGAGGAGAGAACATCGAGGCCTAGTTCCCCTACACCAAGGTGAGCCTCTCTCCCCTAGGGTTTTGACTTTGAGGCCTTGCTCTAGCAACACCTCAAAGCTTCTCCCTCTAGTCCTTAGCCGTACTATTCTGATCCTTCAGCTCTTGTGTCCTTCACTTTTGACTCCATTAACCCTAAGGCACTGATCTAAAGACCTCTTGCTTTGAAGTGAACTTGATCACAATCATTTTCAAAACCTTGAATCGAACCCTAACTACTAACCCTAGCCTAGGAACTAACCTAACTATCCTATTGCTGCTGTCATCTTTAGCTATAATATCATTGTTGCAACTAAACGTTTTCTTTATAAGCAATTGAATGGTGACTAAAGGCATTAATTGAATGAAGTATTGATTTGTTGCATTGAATGCCATATTGTTCAAACATTTATTGAAGAAGTGACATAATTTTTCATTGCTATTTTACAAACATTGACTTCGTCAATATTTATTATTAAATTGCTTATATGTGTATTAGATAGTCATTGATTTATATGAAGTACTAACCCATTGAGCAAGTTTGCATATATCAGTGTGTTGTTGCTTTGTCTCAGGCCGGGGTATCTCTTTGGGGGTTTTACTTTATTATTGGCAATTTAGCCGAACTATCTGCTTGGTGGTGACTTGTGAGGGGGGAAATTATCCTTGTCTTATAATCCTTTGCCTTCTCAAAACCCCAGGTCACCAGGGACATCTCCCCTGGGCCTTACCATCCTAAAGAGAAAGAACCATCCCATTGTGGTGACATTGGGTAGGATTGGTTCCTGTTACGCCAGTTTGACTCTTCAACCTTTAGCCTTTTATCCTTGCTACAAACTGTCCGATAACATTTTGGCGCCATTGTCGGGGAACACTGAGTCAAAACTTCCTCAAGACGACAAACCTTTTCGGTAAGCCTTGCCTCTAGAGTTTTCATCTTACAAGCTTACCTGGCGACTCCACTGGGGTGATTTTCCTTCTTCTTTGATAGTTTCAAGTAAACTATCTGGTGACTCCACAAACCACAAAGAGGTACAATAATCCTCCTTTATCTTTCAGAAGGAAGCCTCCCAAGAACTCTCTTGTTGTAAAATCACTTTTCGGAAAGAGTCTTCCTTTGAAAACCATGTCTAGCTCTCAGACCACTACAACGAACCCAACCAACAATCAAAGACAATGGTCATCTACTCTTTTCAAACCGCTAGACATGTCAGCCATACCAGGCTATGCTAGGCAAATGCCACCCAATTATGAAAAGTGGTTGCTTAAATTTATCAGTACTGATGCAATCAATGCCGAAGAGCACATGAGCAACTTTTGGGCGTTTTTTCAGCTTCATCCCGTTAGTGATGATGCTGAAGACTTAGTCATGAAGCTGTTCTCCACTACCCTCTTTGATGCTTCAAGGCATTGTTAC
The DNA here is from genome assembly GCA_010110895.2 of Picea sitchensis. Lineage (NCBI taxonomy): Eukaryota > Viridiplantae > Streptophyta > Pinopsida > Pinales > Pinaceae > Picea > Picea sitchensis. Next base: position 7,416 of record SNQJ01S0153975.1, read on the forward strand.
CTAAGCCTTCCTGATGGTGGTATTAAAACCATGGACAAACTAGAAGAAGCTTTCCTCAAAAGATGGAGTATCAAAGAAGACCCTAACATATTTCTTACCCGACTAAATTCCCTTTGGAAACATGAGAATGAATCTATTCAGGAGTTCCACACTAGGTTTGAGACTTTGCTGCAAAAGATCCCTGTGAGCCATCATCCGAATGGTGACTACCTTGTCCATATGTACACCAAGTGTTTTAATGGCCAATTAGGGTATCTTCTCAGGGACAAAAACCCCCAATCAATCCAAGAAGCCCAAGAACTCGCTACTAAAATCGAAGGTAACCTCCTTTCATCTAAGATTGAGCCTTTCGCAAATCCAAGGGGGAAAATCAACATCAAACCAAAGTTAGTACACAATGCCAAACCTACCTCAGACCTTTGCGCCAGTATAGCAAAGTTACAAGCTTCCATGGATGGTATCATAAAAAATCAAGAGCAAATGATGAGTTGGATTGTCAACTTGGAAAGATCCCAGAACCAAGCACTCAGGGTCCCGTACAAAGGGCAATTTCAAAAGGGGAACCAATTTTATAAACCAAAGAATGAGCAAGAAGTTCCAAACACCTTAGCCCCTACAAACGTTGTCGATGAAAACCCTTGGTGCGTAGAATGCAGTGAAGCACATTGGGAACATGAATGTCCTTACAATAATGATGGCCATCAACAAGTAAACAATATAGGCCACGTCATGGAAGGCCCTCAAATAAATATGACCGTTGAAGAGCATCAAGAGGCCATGAAAGAAGCAGCTATGTCAGCCAGAATGGCGGTAATAAACAACATAGACCAGGAATCTAAAGAAAAATTAAATAAACAAGAATTCCAGGTGTATAGAAGAAAGAAGCTGAACCAACCTACTGCTGACCAATCAAAACCCCCGCCTTTGGATGTACTGCTTCCCAAGACATCCAAGACTGAAAGGGTTAACTTGAACTTTGACTTTGAAGGGGCACTATCCAAGATGCATGTAACCATTCCCCTAAAAGAAGTCATTAAGGTGCCATCTGTTAAAGAGCGTTTTGACAATTTCTTTCAAGGATCAGATGGACCCATGGACCCTCCTATCATGTTGCAAGCCGATCAGTTCAGGGTCCAATACGGTGAAAATCCTCCCTTCATGACTTTAATAATGAACAACAAGAGCCTCAACAAATGCATGTTGCATACAAGGGCAGGTGCCAACATGATGTCCCTTAAAGTCATGCAACAATTAGGTTTGAAAGTCACACGACCTTACAACAATGTGTGTGGCTTCGAATCTAAAGCCATACCCACACATGGGGTAGTTGAAAATGTGGAAGTTTGCCTTAAAGAGTACCCAGAGAAAGTAATCCACATTGACATTGTGATAGTTGATGTCCCAGATGTGTGGGGTATGTTGTTGTCTAGGAAATTTGCTTCAATGTTGGGTGGCACCCTCAAGATGGACCTCACATTTGTGGAATTACCTTTAAAAAATGGAATAATCGGCCATCTCCTAAATGTGCCAGTAACCGAAAACCATGTGCAAGAAATTGGTCACCCCGTCAAAAATGACAAGGCACATGATGAGATCATACAAACTCTTCATAAGTATTCTCCAGAAGATATGCCTTTCGCAATAGAAGAAGACTTTGATCACATCAAATGGCCCAAAAAAGAGGAATACCAACAAATCCTAGACGAATTCAAAGACAAGGAAACCGGGACTATGAAGATACTAAAAAGATCAAAAGACGATGTATAGATTCATCCGTCCCAGCAGGAAGTATTTACAACAGAAGCCCACCCTCAACAGAAGCCCACACTCCTCCCTCTGCACAATACACTAGGGTCGTCCAAGGGACAACCAAGTACAAGATCAGGAAGTACAAGGAAGGAGATGTAGTGTGGATGTGGGATACCCGGATGTGGGATACCCGGAAGGGAGAGCCAACTAATGTCAAAGGAAGCACTCAGTCATGGCTCGGACCTTCAAAGTTGGAAGAGAATCAGTTGATGACTCCTACTATTTGTCCACTTTGGAAGGAAGAAGGCGCCCATTACCGATCAACGAGCACCTCCTCAAACCTCACCAAAGTGGGGAAACTTGACTCCACAGGTAAGTGCAGGTAAGTAGGCATTCTTGCATTCATGTATTATACCATTTGCATTGCATGTTAGTTCGCTTTCACATTGACATTATTGATTGTTTTATTTTAGTCTATATATATATCTATGTATGTTGGGGTGGCATTACCACCCCAATTTTGTTACTGATGTTTCTATTGAGATCGAGCAGGTCAACAGGTTATGCCAGAGATGCTAAGGTTCTCATGCGCTCTACGGTGAGCACATGTCCCCGAGTTGGAGCTAGATGTTATCCCTCACTTTTAGGGATAACTAGGAGATCATGTCTCGAGGCCCACAGATCCTAGACATGGAGTATCGAGAGCAGGATTGACTTTAGCATGGCCCTGGAGGGCCCACCTTTTCTTTCTTCCAACATCTTTATCTTGTCAGCAACAGTAGCATCCATCACCATCGGCGTGGTCCTGTGTCAGAGATGGTTCTTTCTCCATGAGGTAATTAGTCCAGATATCATGGTATGTGTCACTTTGATCATCAAAACCATTGAATGTGTGCATCTTATTCCTTTTATTTCTAACGACTGCTTGGATCTTAAACTTGCCCACTTGACCATGTTTGGGGGAATTGACAGGGTGCCCTAGCAAGCTTGTGTTTGTAGGTTTTGGTTTGCCCTTGGGGGGATTTCTAAAAAGTCATTGTTCGCTCCCATCATAGTACCACTGTTTCATCTTGTTTCTCGCTCACTTATCCCATTCCACTTGTCCGAGCATTGGGTTGACCTATTTTCAGGATTGCACCTTATCTCGTGGGAAGAAGGGGCTAAAGGCCTAGAAGGTAAAAGCACGCTGGTAAAAGATAAAAGCCTAAGAATAAAACCTCGAGATGCTTCGCCCAGGGATCCTCGAGAAAGCAATAAAAGGCTTCTCAGCAAGAAACAAGAGGGACCCGGAAAAAGTAATAAAACAAGACCTAACTAGAGGATAGGGGGTCTCCTCACGAGCCAGCCTATTAGGTCCATGGGTACCTAGCAGTATGACATTGCCACCAGCTGGTTACCATGCCAGAGCAGTGACTCTTGGTTGCATGGCGAAGGGAAAGGGGGTCTCATCACGAGCCAGCCTTTTCAGTTCTGTGAAAGTACTTGTGGGTAACGCTGTCACCACTGGTCACCATGCAAGGGCAGTGTCCCTTGACTAGCTCTTGAACAAAAGGAAAAGTAATAAAAGATAAAAGAATATAAAGAATAAGAATAAAAGGCAAGAATAGGCTTGGAAAAAATTGCATCCAGGACAGGTACAACTCGCCTTCTACAAAGGCACCCACAGGTAACATTTCTTGCATCCTTGGCCCTCATTGCACCTAGATGCTTAGACATCCCCTGACCACATCACCCACTTACATGGCTTCGATGAGGTCTTTTCCGAGAACTTTCCTTTTCCAGTGGACACTAGCCCAATAGGACGCCTTGTCCTTTTCTCCAAACTTGTATTGTAGGCTTGTGTAACGTCTTTGAGCTGTTAACTGATGTATTAGGGATTTTGTGCACATGTTTAAAATATTGATGATGAGATGTGATTGACATTGCTATGATCCCTGTGACTGATGAGCCCATGAAGGGCGTATCTATTGATGTGCAGGACCATGCCCGACGGACAGGTACCATTTTGGACCAGTACACATGGGGAGATGATCAGTTCGGACCTCCATGGGGCTGAAGAGCTCGTCAGATGGATGTTGAGACCCCATCAGGGGGCAGAGACAGGATAGAGATGGATCGGGGGCTTTGCACCAGAGAAGAAGAGGACGTTCCACCAGAGGCACTTAGGTAGAGCTTGACCTAGGGGGATTGACCCTCTTTCAGTGGAACGTTGGCCTTGGAAGGCCTAGGACGTCACCCATGATGATCATGACGTCATCCAACCTTATGGACGTCTTGGGAGGCAGAGTTGGCACGTGTGACAAGATGGAGAAGCCCAAGGAGGGCTAACATTTATCTCTAGGATGCCCCACTTGGCCTAGAAGGGGCTTATGTCTCCCTCAGAGGGGCTTGACATCTCACTTTA